>JABUQX010046147.1:0-22500 GCA_015478945.1 Trachelipus rathkii | reverse complement strand
GTCACCGATGCCTACAATGGTTCATTTGCTCCGACATATAATAATTCTCTTCCTTCCTTCTTCTTTCTCTTTCATCCGTCTTCCTGTGCTTTTCTTTTGGTTCCAGCTCCGGTTCAGGCTCCTGCTCAGTGCTCGGCTATGACTCAATCGCTCCGATACATGAGACTTCTTCTTATTCCGTCCTTCGTCTTCCTTTGTTTTGCATTCCATGCATTTCTTCTTTTTTCAGTTTGGGCATCCCTCCAGGGGCTCTCAAACAACCTTGTGGGTTCTGAAACCCTCAAATACATCCTTGTAAACATATATATACATAAGGACACCACATTTGACTCATCATGTGTCTGTAGCCAGATTTCAGCTCTGGTCCGGCTCCGGCTCATTTGCTCCAACACATGAGACTTCTTATTCCGTCTTCTTATTCCTTCCTCCGCCTTCCTCGGCTACGCACTCTGTGAATCTATGCTTTTTTCAGTCGGTACCCCCTTCTGGGGGATCTCAGACACTTTTGAGGTTTCTAAAACCCTCAAAATCGGGGTCTAAACCTTCTACAACATATATAAGGATACCACATTTAACACAATATGTGTTCGTAGCCAGATTTCCACTGACTCCGGACCAGGCTCCAGCTCAGTGCTCCGACACATGAGTCAACTCAGGCACCGTCCTCTTCTTCAACTCAGATTCATTTTTACTCTCCTACGCACTCTGTGATTTTCGTACAGCTATGACCATTTTCAAGTTTTGGGGCTTAGCCCCGTCCTTCCATGGGCGTAACAGCGTGAAAACTCGAAACAGTCGAGCTGACACTACCAGCAGTTGGGTAGCAAGATTCAACTTACGTCAACTAGAACTCCCCTAAATTGAGGGGGAAAAGTGTGGCTTATGAGACTTGTTAATAACCCTCCTAAAAACCTTGGAAACGGTCATCCTGACCTCAAAACGGTCTCATCGACCTCAGACACCCTTACTTTGACACATCAATTGCCAAAATCTAACGATGTAATGGAAATTTCCAAGTCAACTGCTGACATGACTTAGAATCTCCTGCAGTTCAGACGCTCCAGATGCTCCGAAGACGGTCTCACCGACCTTAGAAACGTGTCGTCACCATCGAAAAGCCAAACTCCTCGGGAGTTGGGGGGCTTTGACCAAGTCAGCTGCTAACTTGATTTGGGCGAAAAGCTTCGCCGACCTTGGAATCGGATTCCCAAGCATTTGACAAGTATTTGATTCCCAATAATTTGACATATCAAGTGTAAAAATCTATCAAAGTTAAGGGAAAATCCAAGTTAATGGCTAACATGACTTGGATTTCCGACTCCGAAACCGCCGAAGACGGTCTCCCCGACCCTGAAAACCCTTAACTTGATGTCTCAAGCGTCAAAAAACCGAATGTTGCAAAATGTTGAAAGCAACATTTGCAACATTCGGTTGCAACTTCCGGTCGCCGATTTTGGCCAAATGCGGGCGACAGTGCCCTGTTTCAAAAAGCGCCAGAAAATGCTAAAAAGCGCCAAAAATGCTAAAAAGTACCAAAATGTGACGAGGTTGCCAGATTTAGCGACAAATCTGGCTCCTGACGATAGTGCACCCACCCTATGCTAATATATATATATATATATATATATATATATATATATATATATATATATATAATGTATGTATGTATATATAAATCTATATATATATAATAATATATATATATAAAATATATATATGTAAATATATATATTATATATATATTATATATATATATATATATATATTATATATATATATATATATATATATAATTATATATATAATTAATTTATATAATGAAATTTTATAGAATATATATATATCTATATATATATATAAATAGAAATAAAATCTATCTAGTAATTTACTATATATATATATATAGTGCAGTGATTGGTGTGTGTGTGTGCAGGTGTGTGAGGGTGTGTGTGTGTGTATGTGTATGTGTGAGTCCGAGTAATTGATTAGTTTATATATGTGTTTTTCCTTTGAATATCTTCACTTATGGAAACAGATTACTAGAAATATCCTACCGACCATTGAATATATTATGTATTGGTCGGTATTGTTATCTGGCGAATAAGTAAACAAGGACGATGAGTATATTCGCGTACCTTGTAGAATAATCTAACATATTACGCATATTCATAGAATATTTATAGCATATTACTCTATAAAACCACAAGTGAGGAGAAAATAATGATGAAAGATAATGAAGGTTTATTGACTGAAAGTCTATTTAATTTAAAAGATTTAATTAGACTTGCAGAGTTAGCGTTAGAACTAATATAAGAGAAGGGTTTTTGAAAAAGATTCTACCATAGATTTGATTGTGAGGAATTTTCTTAGTTTGATTCTTTAATAATTTATTTTCGTAGTCGTCTAGCTTGTCGAAGTTTGCAGGATTATCAGTAATGAGATCTGAGTGTGCTTTGGAAAATGATGATAAAGACGATTGGGGATTACACGAGTACTTTCCTGGTAACTCGCTGGCTTCATCTCCCATAAGTGGACTATACGTCCGCCAAGGCAACACGTAAAATTCCTCCATCTGGTTCTACAATGGAAAACTTTTCCCTCCCTCAAAGCTCCGATGTCCCGCATACCAAACCTCCTGAGGGTCTCTTCGGCAGTGTCTTTCAACTTTTCCTTGGTCGGTCTTTCCTCAAATACAGACTGCTAATTTAGATAATTTGGGAAAAACCTTTTGAATTTGGACTAGTGATTTTTATCAACGACCTAAGTAAGTACAGTTAGATGGTGATGATTGACGAAGAAGGTATGCAGCAATTAAAGGTGAATGTAGAATTTAACTAATTAGAAAATGTATTAGATCACAAAACTTCAAGTGAATAAAGTCCAATAGGAATTAAAGTAGTCTCTCGGAATGACCTTTTGTATTTTAAATATTTGGTAAAGCTTGGAACGTCGAAAATGTGCTAAATATGTATAATAAATTTATTTCATTTCGATTTCCTTGAAATGAAAGTGAAAAAATGACTGATAAAAAGTGGAATTTTATTAATATTAAAGTAATTTTATAATTGTTCTTTTAATAATTAACTTTTTTTATTAATTTGATAAATTTCAATTATTGTAATTTTATAATTTTATGCAATAAATATTTTTAATTAGTTTTAAAAACCTGTTTCAAATTAAATTAAAAATTTAATAACTTTAGCTTAATTAAATTATGTTTCTTTTTAAATCTTAAAACTATTAAAATACTAAATTGAATAAAAAATTTAAAATGTTCGAGAAAGCCACACATCTTAAAAATTTTCAAACCTTTTTCTCACATAAGTTGCCAAGGCCCTTTTAGTGGCAACTTTCTTTTTAATCGGTATTATGTTTCTATGGTCTAAAGATTCAAACATTAAAGAGTTTCCTTACCTATATGCTAAAGATTTTCAAGAAAGCCAAAAATTTAAAAATAATTTTAATCTAATTTTATCACAAATCATATACTCTCCTGGCTAGAATATATGTTCAATACGTTTGTTTTTAGTATAGACCAAAGGTTATCCTTTTCACTGATGTTTTATGAAATATCTGTTTAATACTGAGAGAGAAATTTGGAACTCTCCTTATAAAATACGTCTGTCTCTTCTTAAATTTAGGCACACTTCATATACAAAATTTAAACATATACTCTAATACTCAATAGTTATTCGAATATTATTCTCTTAAAATTTTTTTCTAACTTGAATATAATTGCGTTCTAAAGTTTCTTCTTTAGAGATCTGAGTTTTTTAATCTAAGGGTTGATTTTTTTCTATGGGCATGGAGAACACCACAAGCGAAGGGTGGTGGTTTCATCCTGCAAATAGCCTCTTCCCTCATGAAGCAGAAAATAAATTTATTCGAATTATTTGAAAATCGATGCCACAAAAGAAGAGTTTTAATATAATTGAAATTTCAATATTTGTTTAATTGGTATACCAAATATTTCATTAGTAATGTGATAACCTGTTTTCAAATAAATAGAATTTTAACTTGCATAAAAAATAATCTCGCTTGTGTACAATAGAAGTGTGTGGTCACATTTACGAAGATTTAAGAGTAATTTTTCTTAGAAAAGTACAGAATGTGTAGTCCGTAATATTTCAAACCACATTGTGAAGATCTTATTTGGATCTATCCTTAAAATTACGCCTATTGTGTGGTAACGAGAATATTTTTTCAAAGCTATTTTGGAGATGAGAGGATTAATGTTGTTTTCAGGGTTTGAGGAATGGCGTATATCCACAATAAGCAGAAAAAGTTTGAAGATACCTCACCTTACAAGTTGTAGTGTCTTAAATATTGGACGTTGTTCTTGTATGGCGAAAATTTTCCAGATAGTTATGAGATGTTTAATATTTACCTAGGAGATAGGGTTTTCATTTAGTGCTTTGTATTGTTTTTCAGTAAGGAATATCGTCTCCCTGTTGACCCGTCATTGGAAGTAATAAAGGATTTTTTTTAGGAGCGTTCCCCTAAAAATAATACGACTATTGCGTTTAAATTATTCACAATTCACAACATTCTCATGATACCTACACAAAGTACAAGATATTTTACTAAATACGTAAATCATGATCCTAGCTTCTGGTCCTATAATCCACTTGTGTATAAATCTTAAAAGGTGGATGTTTGTTTAACGGGATTTTCAGCAATTATGAATACAAGCTAATGTGTTTCATGCCATGTTTTTTTAATGCCCTATGGCTGTCAAAAAGCAAAAGATAAAGTATGTCTAATTTATCTCAGAGCTTTTTGGGGGTGTCTTAAATTGAACGTTTTTTAATATTGTAAATATAATCAAATAATTTGATCTTTGTAGGTATACGAAAAATTATCATATAAGAATTGCTGGAGAACACATCACTGTGTCTTATATAAAAAAGTGTTAATTTCACAGATATACGCCTATTTTAACTTATAGAGTTTATAGTTGCACACTAAACAAAGTGTTAAAGACTCTTAAAAGTTGAGCTGTATAATTTTATCCTAAATTGCGATACAAATAATTGAAATATTTTTGATATATATCATAATAATATCTGAGTTTGTTTTTTAAATATATACATTGATGATGTTATTCCAGTACTGAAATAAATAATCGTGTTATAACATTTCAAAAGTGGGCGGATATTACCACCACGGAAAAGCAGAAAAGAGAATTTATTAACTATTTTATTTGTATTGTAATGGTTCTGTTATATATATCATTTTTTACAACTTCTAATAGGTCATTTTATCATTATATTTGTTCGGTGTTTTTATTTAATATCAACTCAAATATTATCCTGTTAGCATCTAATGTTGTGTAACAAACTCTGATTTAATTAAGCTAAACCATAAAGTGTTAAGACTTGCTATACAGAGAGGAATGTACGGTTGTTTTGCTTAGAAGTGTTTGTGCACAGAATAACTCAGACACATCTGTAGGATAACTCATTAAGAGGAAGTAACGATTTTCATGTAGATTTGAAGCAGTCAGCTGATATCACTATATTTTCAATGATGGTAATGTACAAAGATGAGTCTCTTTTTTTTAACGGTATATCCATCACTTTGAAAATTAACGACACCTGTGTCCGTTGGTCATGTTTATGAGAATGCACATTATTTTCTCAAATATAGAAGAAGAGGAGAATAGGATAGGATATGTGTTATTATACTTCGTTTTTTTACAGGGGTTGTCATTACCAATTTGAACCCGCTTTATACCTTAATTGATATAGTTTGATCAATATTATTTGTGGACTTGTGGGAATATTCCGAATTAATTAGTGAACCTCAGAGAGTTATACATTTTCCGGGCACTTGAGTATGTGCGCCACAAAGAGAGTCCTTTTTTTTTTTAACTTAATTATTTTTTTTAACCTTGTTCTCTAAATTTTACTCGTGTTTTGTTGTATTCTTGTCGAAAACCTCGAAGTTATTTGTACTCTTAAAAGTACGCACTTTTCCCATAAAGTATTCAACATTTGAAATTGTATTTTAATTGCGTTAATTCGATAATTTATATTTAATGAGTTTTCAATTAAACGCTACCCTTTTATCCATTAAAGGAATTTCTATTGTTTGATAAATCATATATATGATGCTTGTTCTTCATAGGTAGCGAATATCACTCCGTTTTTGATGATGTCAGACTTGTTAAAAAAAATTATATTTTGATATTGGAATTTAATGAGGTGTATAGTTGTTATTACTTCCAGACCTAATTTGAATTTGTTTCAAAACTCTTTGAGCTGAGTATTATTGCTACTTGAAACTATTTTGTGGTGCCCATATATAGGCCGAATAATATTTCATTATGTTGTTGCGATATAATTCCTGTTAGATTAGACCTATAAAATATTAATTCCTTACACTTCTAAAATTAACGCATATATCTTTCAATTTAAATTGTTCGACACATTGACAATTTTGTAGACCACTCATTAAAAGTCACGATTTGTCCTTAAGAGTTCATAGAGCTATCTGCCCCAAAAGATAGTTGGTAAAATCTCTCTCACAATGAGTTACTTTAACCCGGCTATCCGCTTCCCAAGCACTAGGTCGTACTTGACTACAACAGGTGTATGTGATCTGATTGGTTGCTCTTTCTCAATAAGCATTGGAAAATGCTATAAAAATGGGTTGTGATATAATAATTTATGTGTCCATACAATTGTACGTAATTTCTTAATGAAAGTGAATTCAAGGTTAGTTTTTGAGATCATTTTACAGTTTATCTACCAAACTATTTTCAGAAGTTGTGAAACACATGTTTTAATAGAAAAATTTTTAAAACTTCGAAATATACATAGTTTCTTTATTAATGTATTTTAAAAATCGATTACAAACTATTTTAAAGATCTCTGAGGAAGTACGAATTTTTCCAAGTAATTATGTCCAACTATTTGTTAAATGTCCATATTGTTAAGAGTGCTTAGTATTGAGAGTGAGTGTTGTAACTCCGCTATCGGGTGGCTTCGCATTTGAAAAAATAAATGATGGAGTCCTATTTAGAATGACCAAATAATCAACATTATAGCAGAAGAGTGAAATTATTAATTGAATTAATTATGTTGGGTCTATATAAATTTTAACGAGTTTTTTAAATAAGAAAGTAATATACGAGAAATTTGTATATTAATTATAATGATAGCACAAGGAGTGACTATTCAGTTAGAATATTGAGAAGAACCATTCTTTAATATAGAAACCGATGTTTTCTACTTCTCACAACTGGTATACGTCTTTGTATCTTACAATGTTGACCTTACTTACTAATTTCAAATACTTAAAAAGTACGAAATTATTTCTCTTTTGGATGACCCTTCAAAATATTAATCCTAGGTGGGAAACTTAATAAATTGGATTTTAATTTATCGATTTTCGAGCATTTTGATAAAATAATATAGATATAGTGTGTTTTCAATAATTGAAATCCGCCATTTCACAAAACTAAACCATGAGTGAAAAAGCAAGAATTAATATTTAAATAGTTTTACAGGTGAGTCAATTTTGATTGCGATGATTTTTATAAATGAAATTTCAATATTTGTTTTTACTAATATACCTAAATAATTTTCATTAGTTGAAAAACCTGTTTTAATAAAAAATTATTAACTAACTTCTTAAAATTTAGTACAGTTTAAATTCTTAAAATATTTTCACATTATCTATAAAATGTTAGATCTCTCTAAAAGTACATTTTTATTCCTAAATTCTAATACATTTGTAAATTATAATTTGGTAAATCTTTTAATAAATTAGTATATTTTTTAACGAGTATTTTTCAGCCATTTGAAAAAAATAATTGATGATTTCACTGATAAATGTCATAATAATTCATAAAAGACCGAATAAAGCGATATATTTATTTATTATATTTATGATGTTATTAATATTGAACGTTTATTAATTTAATAAATTTCTAAATTTATATTTGCTTTATATACCAAATATTCATTAGTATAAATTGAAAACCTGTTAATTAAAAAATTTATAACTTTCTAAGATGAATTGTTTTTAATTGTCTTATAAATTATACACATTACCAAATTTAGAACTTCTTAAAAAGCTACGAGGGGGGTAGAGCGTGGAGGGGGGTAGATGGGGGTAGTAGGGGGAGGCGTTAAGGGTCGGAGGGTAAGTTGGGATGTGGGGGTAATTTAAATTCCTAAATATAAATTCTAACATTGTTGTGAATCCCTTAATTTAATCTTGAGTTATGAGTGCACTAAAATATGTGTAGTTTTATATATATATTACAATGGGAGTAAATTTCACATCTTAAGATATAATAATAAAAAGTGTTAATTTAACATTTAATGCTTTAAATTATTCTTCAACAATTCAAAAAGCACAAAATAGATTTTATCTTAAAATTAATATTATATTGTAATTTAGAGGTAGTCTAATAAAATTGACGCGATATCTTTGTAATGAAGAATTTCTATATCCTTTATTATAATTATATTAAATAATATACTCTAATAATTCAATTACATTAAGTTAATCTGAACATTGCAAATTACTTTTATATAATAAGTAGGAAAATTTTTTTATTTTAACTTCTATAATTTGCAAGTTATTCTTAAATTTTTATATATTCATGATAACGAATTAATAGTCATACTACTTAAAAGTACTCAAATTATTTACAATATAATATTCAACAATTCAAAAACAATTATAGGAGGGTTCCCAATATATTGTATATATCTTGGAGAGGAGATTGGTGTTTCTAAACTCCGGAATATACATTCTTAACAGGTCACTTAGAAAAATTACTTGGAATAGTGTAGTTTACGATTTGATATATTGCTCAATGTCTTACTATACTTTAAATCCAGTCTCGAAACCAACGTTAAATTTATGAGTGAGAGATTACCTGGATTTTTTAAATATCTGTTACATTAATTGCCAGGTAGAAATGAAACATAGGAAATGGCAACCTCATTTTAATTCATTAGCCAAAAATAAATAAAGCACTTAAATATTGGCAAAACTGATCATAAATAACAGTCACAATTTAACTTACTAAGAACCCGATACTAGTCTTTTTCTTGTCGTGTAGGAAGAATTTGTCACCATTATCGAGAAGTATTAGAGAGCTCCTGTTAATCAAAGTTTACTCTGGAAGTCTTTTCCTATAATCTGCACCCACATTTAACGATTGATTTGAAGATTAACAAATTTATAGGCCACATGTCAGAATTGGATTGTGAGCTTTAATGTCTTTATCACGATCATATGCATAGAGACAATAATGTGGGTACCATTGAAAATGCATATTGGAAATGTCAATTTTAACAGATCTATGAAAGAGAATATTTATAATTGTTTTAGGTTGTCTTATAAATTGACGTTTTTTAATGATATAAAATTTCAATAATTTGTTAATTTATATATTTAAGTAATTCTATATATTTTAATGTTAGTGCTTTGTTTAAATTTCGCTAATAAAGAAATTAATATCCTTATCTAAAAATGACCTCATTATTATAAATTTAATCAACAATCAATAATGAGATAAATAATTGATTGATAAAATTGACTGATTGAGCCTTAACTAAGATATATTTTAATAAACATTTGAATAATTTATTTGTTAAAATCTTAAAAATTGAGTTTTTATATTTTAACTAATTAGTATTTTTAGAGCATTTGTAAAAAATAATTAATGTTAGTTAGACAGAACTTTCTATCACATCATTCATAAAAGCTAGTAAATTAAGTAAATTTATAATTAATAGTTTAAGGTGCTTAAAATATTTGATTTTTAATTAGGTAAATTATTTTATCTAATAATCATTGTTATGAATTATTAGTGCTATATAACAACCATTATTGGAGTCCATTTTCATTAGTAATGAATGTACACATTGCTTATATTCAATAAATAATAAAATAATTATAACTTTACGAGCCACCTTAATTTAACAACTTTTCTTAAATATTTTCAGACCAAATGAACAATTTAGTTGTTCCTATATACTTGGACTTAAAAAAAGGGGATAAGTACGTAATTTTAAAATTTATTACATTTCGAAGGAGGGTTGCAGCCTAAAACTATTACCAAATTTCGATTTTGTTAATATTACAATTTTTAATTAAGTATTAGATATAATTTGTATTAAATTTATCGGAATACCTTATATCAAAAGTGCGATTCCTTGAAAAATGAGGAGGTAAAGACTTTCAACTTATGAACAGAATGTTTCGATGTTTCACAGAATAAAATGATCTCAATGATATTTGGAAAGGGTGAACTAATTTTATTATATATTATAAGTATCTCTATGTTTTGTCCTTGTATAAGTTGATTGGATCTCGGTGTTATATAATAAAGTAAATATAATTTTAATCGGGCAATAAATTTTTATATTGAGATTAAAAGTTACCAAATTTATTTTTCTCAATTATTTTTAATCTATATATCTTCCTTGTAATTTAGTTATAACACATTTTTAACCTTCATAATTACAACATTTTATCACTTAGAAGGTTTCCATTATCTAAGGACGATATTTTAGAAACTCTATGAGGAAAGTACTATTGTTGCGCCTACAATATATCAACATTATGAAATATTATTATTACGCCCTCTTAAAGAATGTGAGATTTAATATATGACACAATCCTGGGGGGAACCGGTTATAAATTTCTCGCGGAGTCCACTTTTGAACGAACACAAATAATGTAGTTTTCATGAAATGAAGCACAATTTCCCCACACCACCCAAGAAGGAGCTCTGGTTATATACCAGTAACTATATTAAATGCTTCTATAGTGTCTTAAAGTGGCGGAATTGTTTTATATGATAAGTGTTCTTTAATATTTGTTCATGTTGTAGGTCCATACGCTAAATATTAAGTTTCGAGCTCACTAGTGGTGACAAACCAGTTATGAAAAAATTAATTAAATTAGGAACTTCTCTTATATGATAATACAGCAAGCTTATTTCCTTAAAACCAATTTTTACAATTATCACTTATATTACCTATACACTCCACTTTAACCTATGTACTCGCAGTTTATACAACCCATATTCAACTATAATCTACTATCATTTGTAATTAACTAATAATTACGCTTATTACTTTATATAACTCTGAGGGTTTCTACCATATCCATTTTTCGTAGTTTTGTTACCTAACTCCCAGCGGGGTCGAGTTATTTTTAGCTACTTGTAAAACTAATCAACATTCGTGTATTTAATTCACTTTTGCGAAATTGATATTATCCTAAAAAAGTGTCTCTTCAAATAAATTAATACTTTTTCACATTTAAATAGTCATTTACGTTGTTCTAAAATTTGATGCTTCTTTCTACCATGAAAAATTATTTTTCTCATATTTCCATTTTCGAACTACCTATACCATGCATTTCATCTCATATCATTTCTATTTGGTGAGTGCAGGATTGATGATTCTTTCTATCTTAGTCGATATGTCGACCGCTAGAGTTATGACTTTATTTCTATATAGCATTGAAACAAGAATCAGGGTGTAATGGTTTTTCTCTTAAAGTTATTTTTCACCACATTCACAAATAATTTTCACACGATTTACCTCCCACTTAAATAGTAACGATATTTCTCACATCACAATCGGTTACAACAACTGGGAAGACAATTTTATTTCGGCTTATCATTGCATAAATTGAACATAAGGTCTTTCTAACAACGGTATATTACTTTCTCTATGTTCATCTTTCGTCATATTAATAATCCACACTGATAAATGTTAATTAAAATTATGGTAGAAGGCATCATTATGTATGTTGCAAAGGAACACTCATTATCAGGTTTAATAATAAAATTAGTTAATATTGATTTCTATAGACTTGGATATTGATTAAATCTTGTGTATCCGTTCTGTTTTTTAATACCTTAATTTTCAAATCTGAACTATTTAATTGGTTTTATTAATTATATTTATCAACTATTTCACCTGTTAGATATGTGTTGTATATACCCTTTTTAATATCATAATACAACAAATAAACTATGATATCTCTCACTACAAATTTTTACGCTCTTTTTCGATTTATTCATCATAATCTTACATATTCCCCATATAGATTATATTATTTCACTCTCTATAACAATGATACTGATCAATTTTACCCCTAATTCATTATTAACTTACAACGCAACTATTTGGGCACAATAATTAACACTCAACTCTCAAGATTAATTTTTATCTTTTGGCTTCTGCGATACTATCAAACGCATAATTGAAAATAATAAATGAGATAGTGTTCTATAGTATCAGAATGGTCTTTATTCACAAAACGAGAATTGCAGGGACACAAGAGCCCTTAACTATTTCCATTATTCTCCCAATCAAGGCTTCTTTTTATAACCACCTCCGTCTTTTCCCAATCCCCCTCTTTCCCTTTTCCCTTTTATTCAGTTCCATTCATTTAATTACAAATAATAAAAATTTATTAAACAATAAAGTCTATTTATATTTTTTTCTTGTGTTTTTATGTTTCAAAATTTAAATTTAATATTTTTTAAATAATTATCCATTTTTGCCATTTTTACATTATCTCTTTATGGATTTGCTTATTAGAGTGATCTCACGAACCAAATTGACGGGCTAATATTTCACCTTTTTGTCGCAATTAATCCTCGGAAATAAATTTGTATTTTATAATTACCACTATTAATTATTAATTTAATTTAAATTTCACAAATAGGATATTTCATATCAAGTTTCCACTTGATTAATAATATTATAAAGTAATTAATTAAAGTAAATCTAGAATACAAATCAACCCAAACTAATAACAATTAATCAACTGAAAAACTTACCAACTTTCTTTTAAAAGTTTCTTTATAAGTAACGGATATTTAAGTCTTAAAACTATGATTAAATAGTAGTACTCTTTGAAATTTATTATTTAAAATTAATCTTAATAAAGGATCTCGAATTTATGAGACACTAATGTAAATTCCTTAAAAAAATTCTGAACTATGTTCTTAATTTACAGATCATTGACAAATTGTTGAAAATTATACGAAAACACGAGAGCAAAGACTACACGATTGAATCTTTTTTTGATTAATTTATCCTTAAGGAATGTTCTTAAAATCTTTTGAACTGTATTATTTATATTGCTATACTGTAACAATTCAGTGTTTTAATCATTTTAATCGACTAAGGCTCTTAAATACTAAGTGTGCCGTTCTATTAAGTTGTGTGTAGACCAACCTCAGAATTTTATATTAATAAGGATATATTTATAACTTCTAATATATATCTGCTTTTATCTCTAAATTTACAGTTCTAATACATAATTTTTGCTATAATACTCTTATAATGTTTAGCGAATTTATTCCCATAATATCCGCTAACATTAGAGAATATATTTTGGTGTAATATGATTTCTTAAAAATTTGTATTTGTTTCTACCTATATGTATTTATGTTTTGCAATTACTGCTTAAAAATAAAATAAAATAATTTCATTTGTGCATAATAAAATAAAACCTTTAATCAAATTATTTATAAAGATGGTAAGATTTTTATTTTAAATAATATAATTGTAGTGTCATCTAATATAGATGTGACCGTTTTTAATGAGGGATATCCGATTATTTCGTAAGTATATTATGTTTAAGTTATCAGGGTTCATCTTATCCATAATATTTATTTTTCATAATATTGGTTGTATAACACCTGTTTTTATATAAAATGTTATAACTTCTAAAATTTACTGTCATTACTTAATTCTTCATAAAATTCACATTACATCAATGTTTAAGAGACGTAATTAAAAGTAACGAATCCGGGAGATATATTTCTACGATATTGGAAATATGATTGTTAATAATCTAAAATTTGAGTATTTATAACGGACCTTATTTCAAGCAATAATCCAAATATTGAGATAATATGTGTTCATTTGAAAATGCAAAATTTCAAAAAAGTCAGAAATAAGCGTAATTATTAATATGGTTTTAGAAAGTGTCATGATAAGAGTGCGAACTAGTTTTATAATGATTAATGTTTCTACACGATAGTTTGACTTTTTATTTGATGACCAATACTAGATAATTCACTCATTATTTATGTGTATGCCTGAAATTAACTCTGATATTTAATAACCATAAGGTTAAGCATTTACAGATTTTTTAGAACCCTATAACTCTCTTTAAATTACACTTTTTTCTTAAATTTTCACATTACAAATTTAGAACTCTCCAAAGCGTTAGGTGGAAAATCTTTCCCTAAATTTCCAACATTTGAAATATATTGGTAAATCTTAAAATTGAGTTTTAAACAGTATTTTCAGCATTGAAAAAATAATGGTTTCATTGAAATGCCAATTTTAGTTTGGATTATCTAAATAAAAATGTGAATTATTAGTTTAAACGTTATTATTAATTAGAACTGATAAATCTTTAAATCATATAAAACATTATAGATTTGTATTTATTTATATTAATCTCAAAGAGGTGATTTTTTTTTCCATAGATTAGTAGATAAATAAAAATTGATAGAAGTAGAAAAAATTTAATACTACTCAGATACGACTTAAGTATGTCGTATAGATTTTTCACATTTACTAATGATATTTATAATCATCTTAAAAAGATATCAGTTTGTGTCCATAAAATAAGGGTTCAAGTTTCAAGATAATGAAGAATGTGATATTTAAGAAGTAGAGAATTCTGAGACACCAAATGTAGTTTTTACAGCTGTAGGTAATTTATAAAGAATTATGGAATAAGATAATTTAATAATGATTGATTTACAAATATTTTGGCATTTTTAGCAGGCAGAGTGTAATAAAGAGCCAGAAATTTAATTAATTAGTTTGTATAAGGGTGTACTAAAATTGGAACAGTTTGTGAATTTAATGGAGAAGAATTTTCAAGAGTTGATGAATAAATGAAATTATTACCCCTCAGGTACATCTCATCCTTTAATTATATTCATATGGTGTAAGAGTTGTGAAAAATATCTCCTGTAGTTTTTAAGATATTAATAAAATTTTTTATAACCGTCTATATTGATTTCGTTCCGGATTTCATGCTTATTTAAAATTTTACAATATTCTGAACTATAATGTAAACAGGATTGCTGGCAATTTTATATAGTGTATCGATCTTATTCCAAATAATTCACATATTATTGAAATTATTAGGTCTAAGCCTCTTATATAATTGAAAGTCGGTTGGGAACCGGTAATTTTCCAGTCATGTTTGTAAAGTTAGAAGAAGAAGTGATGCAATAGATCTTAAGTTTATGCGTCATATGAGAGAGTGCAATGATAAGTAGAATTTATTTTGAGACGTGAATCTTGAAATATGACGGAGTATTGGTCCATGTTATAATAGAATTCCCTTTCCAAATATATTGTTTTCCATTAAATATACGAATAAAAGAGTGAGGTTTGGCAATCCAGTTGTGTGACAACAACGATGGTTATCTAGTCCTTATCAAAAATATTTTATTACTTTTCTTAGAAAATAGATTAATATGAGTCGACATTTGTCTATAATTACACCAAGTTAATCACAATTGTTACAAATTAACTTTGGTAATTGTTGAAAATGAGGATAAAAGTTTTCCTTTTTTGGTGTCAAACATTTTTTAGAATATTATGTATAAGATGCGAATAAAAATTGGTAGAATTGTTTAAGCATAAGGCAGGTATATTACAGACAAATATTGAGAAAGAATAAAGTTGTGTTGTCTCTCCATGAAATGAACTTAATTACCGAATACAGGCCAGTAAAAGTGTATATTTTATTTTAATTAGTTACCAACACAATTAAAATTAAAATAAGACGATTATTATAAGGAGAATTTCAAGGTAAGTTTTTGTGTCTTTAAATACAGGAAATTTTTCTATAATAATTGTTGAAAAACCTGTTTTAATAAAAAAAATAATAAACTTCTATGCAACATTCATAATTTTCAATACCCCACTTTCTCAACAGCTTTGTTCTGACCTCTCAGAACTCTTTTAAAAAGTACGAATTTTCCAAATAATCCTCAACAGGTGTGATATACTCCATATGGTGGGGGAGGGAGAGGATATTAAGCCCCAGAATTTCAGAGTTTTATAATAACTTGTATTTTTCTTCAGGGCGATTTATTGTAAATTATATCATAATTCTCATTAAATTAAATGTTGTCCATAGAAATTGTCTATATTTTTTTCTATACTACCAACCTCATAAGTATCTTTTACGTTAATTTACAGTTTTAGAATTTAATTGTATTTTATATTTCAACTATTAGTGACTCGATTCCTTCACAATTGACGATTGGCTATCAAGTGCATATATTCATTTCTATTATATGTTGTTTTCCTATCTAAATCACCCCCAGGACGGATAACTCATTTTATTTGTGTAATAACCCATGTATTTATAAATAAAAGAATCAATTTAACTTCTAAATTTATCGTCTTTCTTCTTTAAATTTTACATGGAGTTTTTAATTTAAGAACTCTTAAAAAAGGGGAATTATTATTTTCTCTCTTAAATTTACGAACATTTGTTGAGCCTACGATTTGTACAATATACTTATAATAATATTAAGATATGGGTAGGTTAAAAACGAAGATGAGTTTGACCTTTCACTGTTCACTCCTATATTAGAAATCAAATTGTTACATGAAATGTAGTTATTTTCAATAAAAGCTGATAATAGTGTATATTATTATTATTATAGTTTTAAATGTCTTAAAATAGGCGTTATTTTTAAAGAAAAAACTTTAATATTTGATTTAATATTATTAATTATATGTTTACCTGTAAAAATTAATTTGTGTAATTTGAAATATACCTGTTATTTTAATTTAAAATTATATAAATAATATTTTTAAAACTTGGCTAATAATTACGCTTATTTTTTAAATTTTCACATTATACAAATTTTTTTAGAACTCTTATAAAAGTACGATTACTAAATTATTTTTAACATTTGAAAATTATTGAGTTATAAAAATCTTATATATTGAGTTTATTAAACGGTGAGTAAAAGCAATTATTGAAAAATAAATATGTGTTTCATTAGAAAATTGCCAAATTTAATTACTCAAAAAGCAGAAAAGAGTAAATTTATTATAATTATTTGGTGTACCATTAGGTGTCATAATTGACTTTTTTTAATGATAAAATTTCTATATAGTAGTGGATTTATATACCAAAATATTTCATTAGTTGAAAACCTGTTTTTAAAATATATATAAAATTATTTATAACTTATCAAGAGAGATATCGCTGCATCTATAAAATTTTTAGACTATTACTAACTGTAAATTAAGAAAGCTATCGTCGCGAGATAAAGGATTTGTACTGAAATTCTAAACATATTAATGTTTTGATATTATTTGTTAAATCTTAATATTTAGTAAAATAAGTTTTAACGTATGTTTTACCATTTCAGTAATATTATATTTAATTAACATTTGAAAAAATAATTTAGTGTCATTGAAATGTGCCATATTGATTTCAAAATGCGATAAATAATCGTAAGTTTTAATTTAATGAGTAACAATAAAGGTTTCATGAGGAAGAACGAGTTTTAAAAAGGTTGCTTGCTATTTTAATATACTAAACTAAAATGTTTATAATATGGGAATAACCTGTTGTTAAATAAGAAATTATAACTTCTCTTTAAAAAGTGATATTCTTATTTCTTAAATATTCTTAAATCATATCAAATAATTTAGAATAACTCTTAATATAGTTACAAGTATAATTTCTCTATAATTATTCTAACATTTGAAATTAATAATTCTCATAATAAGGAGTATAAAGTTGATAATTTTAAACAAATTATAATAATACATTTCAGTGATATAATATTGAATAAATAATAATAAATGTGTGTATTACATTTGAAAATGTCAATTTACAAAAAGCAGGAAAAGTAAAATATATTAATTATGTATTTAAGATAGCCTTAAATTGACGTGTTTTTTAATAGAATTATATTTCAATATATTGTTTAATTTATTTATACCAAATTAATTCTTAATATGGTTAGATTATAAACCGTTTATTTATAATTTAAGCAATTTCCATCAATATTTCTTTAAATAATACGTCTTATTTCATTGAAATTTATCACATGACAAATTACTTAGAACTCTTAAATGTATAATTTTTATTGAAAAGTCTCAAACATTTTGAAAAATTCATTATTAATTCATGAAATAAAATGAATATTTTAAGTTATTTTAATAATGCAATTAGAAAAAAATTATAATTATGTTATCCATTGAAATGCTATAATTTCAAAAATATATCATAATAACCAGGTAAGGGGAATGTTTATAATCGTTTGATTAATTAGTTCTTAAATTGACAGTTTTTAATGAAATTCAAATATAATTGTTTTTTTTGCTTTAAATAATAAAATATTTCTATTTATTTTATAGTTATTGGTTTTTATAGTCAAACCTTGTTTTAAATATTAAAAAATAAAAATTAATTTATCTTCTTTATAAAATTACTACTCTTTTTCTTAAAATATTTTCACTATATATTTACAATATGTATAATAAGACCCTGTTCGGAGATTCTTTTTTATTTTTGAAAAATAAATTTAAAATTTATGATTGTTATTATTAATTTTAGTGTAAGGTAAATCTTTAAAAATTTGATAAATGAATAATTTAAATTTGTATATCTTATTCTTATCATCGGATAAAAAATAATAAAATGTGTTTCATTGAATAAAATGCTTATTTCAAAAATAACGTTGAAAAGTAAATTTTAAATAATTTATATAAGTTTTAGTGTGTCTTAAAATTGATCGTTTTTTAAAATGATATATTAACTTTCAATATTTGTTTTTATATACCAAATATTTCATTAGTTGATAGAAAATCCTGTTTTAATAAAAATTTAAACTTCTAAATTTACGCTTTTCATTAAAAGTATTTTCACATATCAAATATTTAGAACTCTTATTCCAAAATTACGATTTTTCTTTCTTAAATTTAAACATACTATTTGTCGTTAATATATATATTTTGTGTTAATAATCTATATATTAATTCTTTATTTCAGAAAAAAATGTTTAGGGACAATTGGTCATAAGGGAAAAACTTAGTGATTGATTCATGAAATATTATGCTATTAAGTTTTCTATATAAATAAGCAATGAATTTAAGGTAGAATATTATTATATAGTTTATTAGGTGTCTTAAAATTGTACTTAAGTTTATTATTACCAATGAAAGAGGTTCATAATTTTGTTTATTAATATCCAAATATTTATATCATTAGTTTTAAAAAAACTATCCTAATTTATAGCACTAAATGTGAATATTCTTTTATAAAATAAATCAATATTTGATCACTTAATCATTCTTTACATGAATTACGAAATTTAGAAACTACTTAAAATAACGTTCTACGATTATTTTCCTATAATAATAAATTTCATAAAATACATTTTAAGAAATATATAAATTTGGTAAATCAATACAAATTGAGTTTATTTATACGGTTATTTCAGCATCTTGAAAAAATAATGTGTGTAATTCTAATTGTTATTAATAATGCATTTCAAAAAAGCTTGAAAGTGAATATATTTAATAGTTTCAGATGATAACTAATCAAATTTGTGACGAATTCTATATTTAATGACTATTTAATGCAGAGATAGTATTGTTTTTTATTATTTAATTGTTTATAAATCAAAAATTTACATAGAACTATTGTAAGAAAAACCTGTTTAATTATCCTAAGTAAAAAAATAAAAAACTAATCTAATTTACCGGGATATTATGTTTAACGCAATAGTGTTCTACAAATTTAAACCAATTACTTATATCAACTATTAAGAAAATAATTTTTCTCTAAATAAGATACGGAATCAGTTTTCCGTATATCATAATTAACTATTCAATATCATTTTGAAAACCCTATAAATCTCCGAAGAATCATCTCATAAAATGTTGAAAGATATATAGGATAAAACAAGTAAATATGTACTTAAGTCAATTTAATGAAATAATAAAATTATATAATAAGTAAATTATTCATTATAATTAGACATATATATATCAATTTTAAAGATACAGAAAGTACAATTTAATTAATAGGTTTTTAAGGTTGATAATCAATAACCAGGGAAATGAATGCGTTGGTGTATTTATATGAGAAATTTTCTCGCCAATTATAATGTGTATTTTTTATTCTGTTGAGTTAAATACGAAATAGTTCAAATTTAGAGTTTGAGAAAACCTTTTAAGTTAATTGAGCAATGTAAGCTCTCTCAAAATTAACCTTTATTCTTAAATATTTTTTTCACCTATGATCATATTCATAGTTTTAAATCTCATTATAGACACAATGATTTTCTTCGCGAGTTAAACCTCTCAAACATTTGGTGAAGAGTGACTCCTTTTTGTAAGAAGTCTTTAATTAAAATTTGAGGTGTTGATTTGAACGTGTATTATCACGAGCAAGTTTGGGAATCAAATATCAGGACATTAAGTGTTGTTATATAATCATAATTGAAGATTTTCTAATATTTTTTCTCAATATTATATGTGGCAGGAAAATGGAGGGACTCTTGCGAAATTTGTTTTATAAATGTGTGGTAAAGTGGGTCTAAGATGTGAAACGTCTTTTACCATATATAATCTAATCATAAACTTATATTTGTGTTCTTTTTCAATTTATATTAATCACTCAATATTTTATTTCCGGTAGTTGAGTGTTGTGAAATCAACCTTTGTATCTAAATAATAATATATGGATTTACTATCTAGAGAATTTAACACTTTTTTCTTAAGATTTCACATGATAACAAATATATATGAAATAATTTACTCCGAGGTTTCACTCTATATATTTTCTAACATTTGATTTAAATATATATAAGGAAATCATATTAAATATTCTGCCAGTTCCCTTAGTTAAACACAGGTCTATATTTTAGTCAATTTTAAGACCGTAAATTTTAATAATAAAGTTTTTTATTCAAAAAAATCATTCGAAAATTATGTTGCCATGTCTCCTCAAAAATAATGTCAGTGTTAAACCAGGTGTGGTTATCCTTAATTTCCTCATTACACCTAAAGTCTTATTAGTTCAGTAGTCTACACCAAAATTGACAGCTTTCTGGCAAAATGAAAAATTTCAAAATATTTTGTTTTTAATATAAATATACAATCATTATTATTATGATCTAATTTCCACCATCTTAAATTAGCCCAATTAAGAAACAACATTGAATATTTAATAAAAATAAATAAATATTAATCGGTTAAACTACAATATGGAATTACAGCTTTTTCTATAAGTGTGGCACGACTTACAAAATTATATGTAATATCTCATATTCATGTGCGATCTTTCCATCAACTGTTGAACTACTTGGATGTAATTATTTGTGATAAACCAATTCATGTTGCAGATTATAGTCTAAGTTATGCAGTTTTTTGGAAGCAATATAAATGTGTTTTAATATTGTAATTTCAATATAATTTCAAAAAGCAATATAAGTGGATTAATAAAAACAATTTAGTCATATCATTTTTAATAAAATGACGATTTATATGTTGTCTACACTGGATCATTTTCCTCTTTTAATTTTATCATGCAGGTATTAATTTATTTAATTTAACATATTTATGTAATGTTTATATATAAATAGTGTTTTTAAATAAAAAATTATATACTTCTATAAAATTAACGCTTTTTCTTATAAATTTAATCTAACATAATATCCTAATTATTTCATATACTCTATGAATTTGAGTATCGAAATTTCCTATAGTTTTTACATATATGAAATTATTTTAGTAAATCTAAATGAAGTTGATTTGTTAAATTTGTGGAATTTTAACAGCATTTAAGATTAAATATATTAAAATGAGTATTTTCATGTAAAGACATAAAATTTCAAATTAAGCAGAAAAGCGAAATTATAATTAATATATTTATAGTTCTTTAATTTACTATAATTTAATAGAAATTTTTTCATATTAAATTTGTTTATTATATACTCAAATATTTCATTATTTGGTGAATGAAAAACTCTAGTTATATATAATAAAAATATTAATATAATCTTCTAATAAAATAATAGCATAAAATCTAATAAAATTATTCAACATTGTATAATATTTTATCTGAAAACTCTTTAAAAAGTACAATTTCTTCTCATAAATCTTCACACATTTTTGTGAAATATTATGTTAAATAACTTAAATAATGAATGTGATTTCATTAATTTATTTTCATGCCAATTTTGAATAATAATATAAATATAGTATTCATTGAATAAATGCAATTTCAAAAAGTCTAAAGTAAAGAGTAATGAATTTAAAGTTTTAGTTGAAGTTTCTTTAATTAATTGACGTTTATTTTAATATATAAATATTTACTAAATATTTGTTTTTTTAATATATCTCCTAATAATATATTTCATTAGTTGTTAGATTAAAACCTGTATTTATATATAATAATAAAATATACTCAATAAAAACACTTTCTTAATAT
>JABUQX010046146.1:52500-62543 GCA_015478945.1 Trachelipus rathkii | reverse complement strand
GAGAGCTGTAATTTAACACTTTATTAAATCTATAGATATTCCTTGCAGTCAAATAATTTTATCCCAACATTTTAATAATTGGGAAAATATTTTTGTATAAAAATGTCTATTTGTTTTTTAGTTTTCAATAATATTGGTGTAAATCGTATGTATTTAAAATGTCTGAAATTTTTTTGAAAGTTATTGTGCATAAAATCATTTATATTCTTATAAAAAATACAATGAAAATTAAATTTCTATTTCCCTTACATGGTGTTTTCAAAATTGATGACTTTTTTTTAAAGATCTTGGCTAACATAAGTAACTTATCAGGCTAATAAATATCTAAGCACTCTAGATAAATTGGTTCTTAAGAGATAAAGCTTAACAAAGTATTAATAAGTTATTATTTCCTCCCTCAATATTCAATTCTTTGAGAAAATTCAATTGCCTCCTAAAAAATCACATACTTTAGGTAAGAGGTAGCCTGTCGATTTCACAGTGATTTGACTGGCAAAATTTTGTACAAATATGATGTTTAAAGAAAATATTTTTTTAGCAATGCAAAGGTTTTACCCAAAATTTTACCTTCACAACTTCTTTGAGATTAAGACTGTAACAGGAATTATAGAAAGCTGAAATAATTGATGTTAAATTTTCTCATATATGCCAAAAAAATGATCGTATCCCAAAGACTAAAAATGATCACCTCTGTTGAATGAACTAGTGCCAAATAAAAAAATGTATTATTTTTGTATTGTCAACATATAAGGTTAATTGCATGTACTATAATTATTTGTGGCAAAAGACCAAATTTATTATAAAAATAATCATCCTGTTGAAACTAGAGCTGTACCGAATATTCAGTCAAATTATTTCGGTATTTAGCATAATTTCCGAAGTAGGCGTAGTCATCCGCGGCTCTTCTTGTCTGAAAGTTAATAGGTAAATTTGGTTGACATTTCCAAACACCAAACCATGTAACTACTCAGGCTTAGTAAAGGCTATAGGCTACTACTACTATTTTCTTTTCTTATTCTTCTTGCTGGTGTTCTTTTTTTATTTTATTTAATACATAAATTTAACTACAATATGCAAATAACATTCATTTATTATAAAAATAATTTCAAAATTGAAAAACTATTGTATTATTTCAATCAAATTAGTATTTTGTGTGAATACATATACGGAATTTAAATAAATTGAAAAAAAGTGAAACTCCCTTGAAATTGAAAAAGCTTATAGTTTACTAGTTTAGTACTCACTCTGATAAAGGGGCAGGGTTTTAAATGAAGAAACCATTTAGTCTTTTCTCCAGTTTTCAGAAATTAAATAACTTTTTGCTTTCATAACAGTCATAGTTTCTCTTCCATGTACTGAATATCTCTCACTTCTATGCTTGATGATGGAGCAGACAGGTACTTCAGTCAGCTACTCTCTGTAATATTTGAATTTTTTTTTATTTTGGTTCACCATTCTATTGGATTTTTTGCCCTGGTTCAAAATAGGGATGAGACATAAGTAGTCTATTCTCCTTGCGAATTCTTCTAATTTCTTTTTGTAAGAGGATATTTCTGCAGAAGCATTGACTGGCAGACTACCATAGTGATATTCCGGAATCTTATCGTTTTCAGATTCTTGCTATATTCCTGCGAAAAGCAATTCGTCGCTAGTAGCAAAACGCCACATACTAGTAATAAGCCATACAAAGGTTTATCCTGAACCTTTGGTTGTTGAATCAGAATTTCAGAGGAATTCGAGTTTTTTTCATATTTGTTTTTTTTCATTCCATGTAATATTTTCACATTATTTCATACAGACAGCATTTATGACATGTACCTACTCAGATAATCTTTTGAAACTGTAGGCTTGAAGTCTGAGATCTATGAGATATGTACGAAATGTGCTAATAATTTGCTAGAGCGGTTAAGATTTTAAACCTTTGTTTTCAAGTGACCCTTATGTAGTTTCTCGACTGCCATATGTTATGTAATCCATCGAAATTGGCGCTGGCTCCATCTTTATCTGTATTTGATAACCGGTTCTGAAGAAACAGTGTAATGCCAATGATTTGATGGGATATGCAAAGCAAGAGGTTGGCATTTGTGTACTGTTTCAATGTGTTATAATCTCAAAAGCTTTGAGCAGATTCGTTCTACTAACTTTTCAATATTGGTCCCATTGATTGGCCACTGATTAGATTTTTCAGCTATATTCTGTCGGATATCCCGACAGTTCTCACCCGATTATAGCAGCAATGATCTTGTCTTTGTCTCAGGAACTCTTTCTAGCATTAATAATTACTGTTGCTGTCTCCCATCTTGTTTTGACATCTTTGTTTCAATTTGGGACAGTGAATTAAACCAACTACTTTTGCATGCATTTTTTCAAATTGATAGTTATGCTCTTGGTGAATGATTTCAAATTGTGCTGCAAAGCACAGCGATGGTTGATATGAATATTACTTTAACTGATGTTGAGATCAGAATTGCACTAGAAAAGCACGAGTTTGGCAGGGTATGAAGTGAAGCATTGGATAAAGAAGGGGACAAGCCACACTTTCTCTTATTTCTATGCAACGCATATTGGCACCTTGTTTTCTACCTCTACAACTAACATGTACTTGTTGATGTGATTAAGTCTGGAATATCGACAGTTGTAACTGCTTGCTAGTAAGGCAAAGTTATCGTATATTCTTTCACTGATAGTCTTTAAGTGGACATGAATGTGCTTTCAGTGAAAGTGCTTAATATCTATAAGACTGTCCTGCGTATTTAGTTCTCGCTTTCTAAGAGTTTCTGCAGACAACCATTGTCTGTTGATAGAAGCTATATAAAGATTTTAAATAGTGAGCGTGAGAGTTTTGCAGACAGTCCATGCTATATTATGCGTTTTTTGTTTAATTATTGAAGAGTAATTGTATGATAAATTTGGGTTAGTCTTGTAATATCTGAATTTCCTTTTTTAATTTTTTTGTGGTAAAAATAAACTGATGCTTGTGGTAGTGGGTGAATTGTGGGTACAGGTGTTTCTATCGTATGTATCATTATATTCCCCGTTTTTCTGTGCTAAAATTTTTTTCTATCTAGGTTGAAATTTTATTAGTTGTTGTTGAACATGTTTCTTTTCACTCCATTACAAACGTTCTATAGTATTCCCTGATTTTCTGATGCAAGTTTGAATTATGGATTGGCGTAGTATGTGTGCATTTCTTAGGGTTCGATGCGATATCGTATTTTGTTCTAGTCAGCTTCGTGACTGTGTGTATTATGGATAGTCTGTAGTATTATCTTGAAGTATGTTGTGCGCTGCACGTTTGGAGAAGTGTTCCAGCGATACATGTACGACTACATACTATAATCGACTCCGACTCCACGGTGACTATAGTTGTCAAGGCTAAAGTTCGATCTTGGCTGATTTACTTTGAGTTGATGTCCACCCAAGGCTGCCTAGCATAAGATTACTATCACCGTCTATTTCAGAGCTAAAACTACGAAAACAAGCGATTAAAATCGTTCGCGAACGCCTTCGACACATTTATTATAGATCTGTTTGAACCTATTTTTTGTGCTTCACTTTTCATATTCTTCCTAGACTGTTTTATTTTTAGAGATGTGTTCAGCATTTGCGTTGTTGTAGGTTTGCATTTTATTGAGCGTATTTATACACCTCTAGACACATATTTATTTTTGCATGTACATGGTTGGTGCAATAGACTTTATATAACTACTTTCTACTTATGGGGCTATATCTGTTGAAATGTTAATTTGCGAGAGTGAGAGATGTGTGACTATCTTTGATTATATTCTGATGTTATCGTGCCAAGATTAATAGAGTGAATTCAACTTCCTTGCAAATTATGAGTATAGCAAGCTACCCTTGAAACCATAGCAAGATACATTTTAGCATTTTGTTTCTTTTTATATTTCAGTCTCTTCGCACAGACTGGACTAAGGATCGGCTTGACACACCACAATGAGAGATCATCTTTCTAATATTAGATCATTAGTATTAATTAATTATAAGCTCGAGGACGAGTAGAGTGACTATATATAGTGAGATAATGATTATAGTATATAATATATAAGAGGATCATCGCGTCACAGTCATGTGTAGCACACAGATTATTATATATTAGCCTCAGCTTAGATCGCAGTTGGCGTATATCGTATAAACACAGCACTGAGAAGCGTGACTAGTACTAAGCACACGTAAGTGTGCTATGAGAGCACTCACGCGTGACGAATATTGAGAGTAGCGAGAGAAGGATGTGCAGAGAGAGATGAAAAAGAGAGAGTGCGACTATGAGCAATCAAAATGTTTAAGGTAAAATAAAAATAGATATAGATAATAGAGAGAGGATTTCAAGTGAGAAGTATATTGGTAGACTTAGCAGATAGCGATGAGGAAGGCGCCAAATAGTTACTCGAGATGAGAATACAGTAAAGGGGTATAACACTGCTTACAGATATAATGAATAGCTTTTGTAATTAGATGGAATGATTGAGTGAGAGAGTGTAGGAAAAGAACACTTCAAAAATTGATATATATAATTCTAACAGTATGAAGTAGTGATTACGTGGAATGATGTGAGGTTATGATTGGTCGCAACAGGAATATTGTATAATTCTTGGGGGAATGCAGGTCATTAATGCTCAAAAGAGATGAACAGTCATTCGGGTAAGTGAAGAAAGTTGA
The DNA here is from genome assembly GCA_015478945.1 of Trachelipus rathkii. Classification (NCBI taxonomy): domain Eukaryota; kingdom Metazoa; phylum Arthropoda; class Malacostraca; order Isopoda; family Trachelipodidae; genus Trachelipus; species Trachelipus rathkii. The sequence goes on along the minus strand of JABUQX010046146.1, from coordinate 57,866 downwards.
AGAATGGATATTAACACTGTATGAAGGCTTTTATCAGAAATGAATTCTTGGTAAAATCAATATCAAGTAACTGAAGAGACGACGTATGGGTACGAACTCTGATGTGAGAATACCTGGAAAGGTTGTGCTTATAGGCAATTTAAGTCGGAGGGTATAGAGTTATCTCCGCTAGGACTTCGGGAGGAGAGCATACAACTCAGTAACCCCAACTTATATTAAAGGTAAGGAGATACAAGGAGGGTAATCTGTGTAGGAAGTTATTAAAGGAGTAAATAAGTTTATTTGAGTGTTGTATGGAAAGATATATTGCCCTGGTATTTACTTAGATACAAAGAGTTGCGTAAGTGACTGAAGGAACTGATGTGAAAAAGAACCACAGGTGCGTTTAGGAGTGTACGAGGTATTGTGATCAAATCTTTACCCATGAAACAAAAATTAACGCTGAAAAATGAGGTAGAAGAAAGAATTATAGATTGTATTTTAGGTTTTATGAATTAGGAACACGATGCAGTATGATAGGATCTAATAGGGAAGCTCTACGGCGGGTGTTAGTGATTATAGTTGGCGGTGCTTGGTGGTAGGCTTCATAATGGAATCAAAAGTATGTATGTAAATATTGAGAAGCGTGTGTAAAGAATAAATGGTGATCACACAGTGATCTGTTTTATATTAATGCAGGAATGACGGCAGGATAGTGTATGTCCACCTGGTTAGTCAAGTTTGATTATAACTGGATGGGTATGTAAAGAATTGAGATTGAGGGTGGCAGGAAATGTATTGATGAGATATGGGAGAATAAGAGTGAGTGGAGGGATGCCCGTCACCGTAAGTACCGGGCCTCGGATGGATTTGGTTTTGTGTGGTGATAATGCATGAAGAGAGTTGAGAGGTTTCGGTAAGAGAGATTTTGCCATGGGTGTGTAAAAGAGCGGATTATGAAAGAAATGTAGATAAAGATTAAGGTTATATAAAGGGAGCCTAAGTCTCAGTCGTGCAAGTTATGTTATGTGGTGAGCAGCTGGAATGTTTCTTAAGTTTATTATAATGAAGAAATTAATATGTTGGATTGAAAGGGAACGGAATAATGCAGAGTGTAGTAGGAAAAGTTGTGCACATGGCAAGAAATGAGCTGGTTGCTAATTAAACATTGTGGATGTAAGGGAACTAAACGTCTTGAGTGCGCTAGGGTCTTACATGAGAGGATGTTGTGGTTACCTGTGTTAATAAATAGTAGTGAGATACTATGGTCTGGAATAACGAGGTATACGATCTAGTTCAATTTTCAGGATGGACTATCTTAGGGGCTGTGTTAGGTGTGAAAAGATTACGGACATAAATGAGGAATGAAACGTATAAGATGTATGTGGTGTGACAGAAAGGGGATAAAATGAGTAGAAACAATGAAAAATACATTGAGATGTTTTGTGTTGTTCATGTGGAAAGTGATGAAATGAACATTCTTTTCGGTTAAGCCTGATGTATACACCGGGAGTGTAGTGTGTTTGGAATTCTGACCTGGGTCTGGGAATCTGGGGAAGAAAAAGTGGATGAGTCAGTAAAACGAATTGTCTGAAGGAGATAAATTGAGTTTGGCAGAAGCGAATATAAAGTGCAATAACTAGGATTGATGGCGGTGTTTTTGGGTGAGGGGGTTAATGGTTGTGGCCGCCACCTGAGGCAGGGATGAAGCTCACTAGCCAGCTTGACAGTAATGACCATAAGTGAGGTTCCCGTACGTGTCCACCCCTGTGAAGCTCTAGGTGGACATTTTCTTGACTTCGGCGGATCGAGTTCCTCACAATCAGTATAACGATAGGGGGCGGTAAGACTGCGGCTTTCCTTTCGATTTGGTCATATTCTTCGTGCTACTCTCTCGTTTCCGATGCAGGTCCTCGACGACCTTCACCCCTCTCCCAGTCCTGGGGAAAAAGGAAGATAATGGAATCGATATATATATATTATATATATATTCTATGAATATATTCATTTAAAGAAAGGCAAAATCTCAAAATTATATGAATCTGATAAATATATTAATTATATATTATATTTTATATATATACATATCATAATATACTATATATATATATACCTCACCACTACTCCTCCTATATATATATATATATCGGTATATATATCACTAATATATTAATACATAGCCTATAGATATGTATTTATTAATAATTATATAATATATACCTATATTTAATATCAATAAATAAAATATATCCTATATAATAATCACATATAAATATATATACTTATAATAATAGTATATATATATATTATATTAACGTATATATATATATAATATATATATATATAATTCTTGACTCTGACAGTCTTGCATATCCTCTATATATATATAGTCTAATAATATAACTACATATATGCAAATATCTTTAAAGTAATAAATGTTAAGAATAAATTGTGTAGTAAACCAGATCATTTTGAAAAATGTATTTTCATTTTTTGTTGTTTAAAAGCTTCAAATCAAAATCGCATCAATTTTACCAATTGTTACACTTCTGAAGATGGGAGTTGACAATCAATTTATTATTCTTTGATATCGTTTTATATCAAATATGTTTTATGTTGAAATAAACGATATTAAATATTATATATAAAAAAAACAGATTAGATTGATGTCAGAAACGAATCCTTTTAAAAATCTTTAATAAATTATTTGCAAATCTTTAATCTCCATTTGATACTTTGATTATTATTATTATTATTATTATTATTATGATTATTATTATTATTTTCAAAAGTCTTACCTAGTTCTTCTCAGAGCTACTTAAGCGCAAATTTATAGTTTGTCTTACGTTTCCAAGAGAGAACCTTTGATATCTACTAAACGCAAATTTCACTTATCTCATACCTTATATAAAAATTCATTGTCACTCATACATAAATACTTTAAATACTAATATATAGTACATTCTCCTATATATTATTATATATATATATAGATATAAAATTTATATATATATATATAGGTATTATATAATCGAATAAACAGAACAGTGTTAGTTGTATAGTATAAGCATGTTATTATTATAATATATATATATATATATATATTATATTTACATATAAAATTAATTTAAATGTTTGAATTATTTACTTAATTAACTATGGTTCATCGTAAATAGAGTTTTTAAAAATTTTTGTGTGCAAATTTCGCGCATATGTATACTAAAGCCAAGCATTAATTTATCATAAGCCATATTTGCTCTTTGTTTTTAATTTTATCATAACATTTTCTATTTTGAGAAAAATAAAATTTGCTTACTGATAGAAGTAGATTTTTTTTTTAAGAGTCGTCTTACCAGCAAACTATCATTACATGAGTGACCTGAAAGTATTGATACTGTTTGAAACAGAAAAACCTAGGTCTTATGATTCAGAGACAAGATTTTGGGAAATTCTTTTTATTGCCAAAACGATTCTTCCCTCTCAAGAAATCTCTGAATAAGAGTAGTTTTACCCTGGAAGAAATAATAGTAGCTATTAATAAAGAAATAAAGTATGCATTATATTAATGTTGTGAATGCATATAATGCAATCTAGGTAATAAGTTATAATTATATATATACTATATAATATAATTTAATTTAATGTATATATTATATGATATTAATATATATATAGGTACCTTATACTGTATATATATATATAGTTTTATTATAACACCCTCACATATAATTTATATTACTATATATAGATATATATATATATATAATAATCTATGAATATAAGATACTTTTATTAACACCAGGGGCAATAACATTCAAATATTAATGTAACAATTCGCCTCGAAAAGTCTACCTTGATATACTTAGGAGAAATTCTATTTTATAACGGATCCAAATTTTATGAAACAGGAAAAAAGAACATGAACTTTCTTTGTAAATGGCCGCGAAGTTTTCAAAAAATTATATCAAATTTTAAATTAATCTGTATTGACAAAAAAGTAAAAAGAAATTGATATATATTTTTTTTGGGCTTCACACAGGCTTCACACTTAAGCTTGTAAAATGATAAGCCTTAAGCTAATTTATTGTCTCGTTTAATATAATTGGATGTATCTTTCGTAAGTTTTTTATATAACGGTAGACGATAGTAAACTACTTTTGTTTTTTGTTTTTTTTCAATTAACAAGATATACCAGAATCGGTGCACACGTGGACCTCCCATAGTCATGGCAGATCCGCCCCTGCGGGTTCGGGCTTCGGGCAATAACCGGTGCCTAAATTTAAATATTATCTCTTTTTCATACAAGCAATGAAATCGAGGACCATCTCTTAGCCATTCCAGGGCATAGGAATATTCATCTTGAGATCAGCCAAACAATTTAACCGTTTACCATTCCGCGATACTTAATTTATCTTATTCCACCCTGTTCATCATAAAGGCATATATTATATGTTATATATTATACTAATATTATAATATATATATATTATTATATTATATTTATTATAATATAATATATTATATATATTATATATATAATAATATATATATACAGTATATATATCTATATCGCTCCACAGGAAAGGATAAACAAAATTTTTCAGGTCTTTCAAAAGTGAATCCACCGGCCTTTCCTTATTTTAAAGGTCTCAACTTAAGATTTCTATATAAAAGTTGAGCCTGAATGAGGAAAAGGTGTTGACTCCTTTCGATATGGCCTCGCATGAATCAAGATTTTTCTACATTGTTGTTTATTTTTTTGATATATATATATATATATTATATATTATTAATATATATATATATAAATATAATGATACCTATATAATTATATATATATATATATATATTATATATATATAATATATAGTATATTATATGATAATATATAACTAATTTATATAATTATATAATATTATTATATATTATATATATAATATATATATATAATATATATATAATATATTATATATATTATATATATCTAATATAAACAGTGATTCTTTTTATTTCCCAAAATACAGATGCAGAAGAAAGAGGCAAAAATTTCTAGTGGGGATAGGCGCATTTCCCCTAGTTAAGTACCATGCTTATTCAGAATTATTGATTTGAATGTTTAAAAGTCTTGCTATGGAAACTGAGGGGCCACTTGGCGCCTACGTTTACATACCAATAATTCTTCTCAAAATATTGACGTCCAGCAGCAAAAATAAACACTTACTTCCAGGTTCAAAAATTGATAAAAAGAAGTGGGGGCCTCTCCTTCTTATGAGAAGTTGTTTTAATAATAATTTAATTTGTTGTAAAGTTTTCAGTTTAGTGTGCATTTATAATATTTTACTAATTATTCTTTTTTACCTACGTATTTACAGAAAATTTGAAGAATC
>JABUQX010046146.1:35000-47500 GCA_015478945.1 Trachelipus rathkii | reverse complement strand
AATGTTATTGTAAGTTTATGTATTTTAATATATTTTATTTTCACTGGTTAACAAAATTGAATTTTTTTTATCATTATAATTATAATGGCTGTTATCGTTATATAATTATAATAATTATAATTATAAATGTTATAATAATAATAATTATAGTTTATTATTATTATTATTATTATTATTATTATTATTATTATTATTATTATTATTATTATTATTATTATTATTATTATTATTATTATTATTTTTTTTTTTTATTGTTATGGTTTTAATTATTTTAGACTCATTTTTATTAAATGTATTTCCGGGTTCAAAGACACAACACTGTGTTGTAGTGTAGACCCATTTCATACTAGTAATATAGATTTATAAAAATAGGTTTCAAAATTGAAATTTTAATATAGGGTTTTGAGTATATATTTCAATATAGATTTCATCTTTTTTTTGGATAACTTGATTGTATTTTATATGTATTGAATAAATTTTTGACTTTTGAATTAATTATTATTATTATTATTATTATTATTTTTTTTCTATTAATGTGTGTGTGTTATTATTATTATTATTATTATTATTATTATTATTATTATTATTATTATTGTTATTATTATTATTATTATTATTATCATACCATGTTTGTATTACAGCTTCAAGCTATAAGATAACTCCTAGAGCAGTCAATGCTCACGCGTAATGTGAATGCTAACAGATTCCATCTTGACGCAGAGGGCAGGTGATCAACCGTCCTGTTGTCATTGTATTGGGTGGAATTAGTTCCTCTTTCATTGAGTCCTAATAGGCTTTTTTTTATTATTATTTTATTGCTAACTTTTGGTAAAGATAATCTGCGATGGTTGATGCAGTTAAATCATCACAAGCTAATTTTAAGCCTTTGTTTTTTATAATTTATTCCTAACTTTTGATAGATAATATACGGCGGAAAAATCGATCCTAAATTATCATATCTTTGGCAATATATATATCTAACTATTGATATATATAATTATATATATATATATATATATATATATATATATATATATATATATATATATATATATATATATATATATATATATATATATATATATATATATATATATATATATATATATACTATATATATATATATATATATATATATATATATATACTATATATATATATATATATATATATATATATATATATATATATATATATAACATATATATATATATATATATATATATATATATATATATATATATATATATATATATATATATATATATATATATATATATATATATATATATATATATATATATAAGAATCAAAGAATAAAACAGAGACAGCATAAAAGATAATTTAATATAGTTTTCGAAACCTCAGATTATTAATTCTTAATCTTTGATAGTTAATATTATCAAAGATAGTGAATGATTCAGTTGAATCATCTACGTAGATTTTAAAAAGTTTAGAATAATTTATTGCTTACGATAGATAATATGGGGTGGTGTATTCACTATCATCCTAGCTGATTTTAAAAAGTTTTGTTGGAATAATTTATTGCTGGTTTCTGGTAAGAAAAATTGCTGATTTTGTTTTTGTAAGTTTAGACTTATTCATTTCAGCATTCAGACTTACATTGCCCTTTCTGATGTTTAAATTTTTTTTTTTTATCATTTTTTTTTTTATATATTAGTTAAATTAAATTGGTATATTACATATTTATTTTCTATGCTAAAATGTTAATAATTTTAACTCTCTTGAAATATACTTAGCCAAATTGTATTTTTCAGACTCGGGCTTCTAAAACGGAAAATTTCCTTATTGGAAAGATGTTATCAAACGTTGACGAGTTCAAAAGCAATTCAGTTGTTGGGTGAAGAAGTCAGCCCTCAGGTTAATTACGCTGATGCTTCACCGGAATTCCGTAGAAAACTTTCTCAGTGTTTGCTTTATAAGGTAGTTTAAAAAATGGTGCAGTTTCTACTAAAATTATATGTGATAGCTAATTTCTAAAAAATTTTATTGAAAATAATTTTTAAACGTAATACAAAGTTGTAAATTTTATTCTCCATTGCTAATTGGCTTATTTTATTTTCTTAACTAACCTAATCTTTAAACCGATGTTGAAGTTTTTGACATATTCCATAGAAATATTTAAAATATATATAAAAATAGGATTTATGTCAAAATTACTCCATTTAGTTGACTGATAAAAATATAAATATTTTAAACTTTGTCAACAGACTATTTGATAGTATTCTTGGTGATGCAGCTCCTTCGATTATTAAAGCTCCAGGGTCGAGAAGCTTGAGAGACCTGTATCCTCCCTAGTAAACAAAATTATGATGCTAATGAAGATTCTTGGCCAGTTGGCAAACCTACAGAGAAACTGGAGTCGTTTACAGATATCAGGTATTACTCCGTATATCTGGATCATTTAAATACTGCGAAGGTATTGAGAAAGATGGGATTATAATATATTAAAGAAAGTTTATTATTTAACAGGAGACGGATGTTGGATGATATACCTTCTCTACCTGGAGAATTACACAGTTATTTTGTTCAAGTACAATTGGACGAGGAAAAATAAAGTCTATCGATGCTTCAAAATGTTTGAGTATTAATTCTAAATAATTGTATTCAAATAACTTTTGACAATTATATATGTCATTATATTTTTTCATATATTTAATTATAAATGAAAGACTTTATCTAAATTATAGGAAGTTAAAAGGTGTTGTTGACTTTATAACCGCGAAAGATATCCCTGGAAGGAACACATTCTACACTGTTAAAAGACGATCCGTAAGTTATATACTTCATATTTTTATTTACATATTTTTATTGGAGTAGTTTTTATTAACACCAAATAATTTAGGTTTGCTGATATTGATGTTAAATACCATGGTCAAGCAGTCGGGTTAGTGGTAGCTGAAACTAGAGAAATTGCAAAAGCAGCTTCATTGTTGGTTAGTGTGACATATGAAGATATGCATACAAAAACCTATTCTCACCATTAAAGAAGCCATGGAAGCCGACAATAGATACCACAAGGCGATGATTTTTACTAGGTTCCACTGATCCCCTTACTTCTGGTGATGTAGAGGTCATTATTTTATTTTATATATATATATATATATATATATATATATATATATATATATATATATATATATATAATATATATATATATATATATATATATATATATATATATATATATATATATATATATATATATATATATATATATATATAAAGCAGTAATTTTTTATTTGCAAATTATGAAATTTTGTTTATTTTTAGAGGGTTTTAAAAACTCGAAACATATTGTTGAGGGTGAATTATCTTTATGAAGTCAAATGTCATTTTACTATGGAGCCATTGGCTGGAAGAACTGTTCCCACTGAAGGGTTATGATCTTTGGTGTACTACAGTGGGCAACCGAAACTGTAAAGGCTGTTGCTAGTGAATTTGAAAATCCTGCAAATAGGTATATCTAAATGCTCTTTACTAAAAATGAAAGTTGCCATTTAGAAATTAATCATTGTTTAATTCGACAACAGTATCAATATCAGTGTACGAAGAGTGGTGGTGGTTACGATTGGTAAAATTACTAGAGCAAAATATAACTACATCAACTTCAGCAGTAGCGCTCATAAGTAAACCTGTGTGGGAGTTGTTCTCCGTCTTTCAACTCAGATGACACTTGTTGGATGGAGAATCCATATTATTCTAAATATAAGGTTTGGTCTTTGCAGTAATTATTTTGTTTAAAAGTTTTTATTATTTTAAACTCTTTAAACATTTGCGATTAATTTACCTCATTTCTTTCTTCTTCACTTCTAAAAAGTTTGCCATTGAACATTTTTGGTCTTATTAAAAAATTATTATTATTATTTTCAAAACCAGGAGAAACTATTATCAATTGAATTTTATGTAGGTTGGATTTTCTGATGAAGGATTGCTTCAATCCGTTTTCGAATTGTACATTTGTTCAGATGCTGGGCATGTTGGAAGCGAAATATCCTGGTTCAACCCGCTCGACCTGTTCCTAGTGTCTGTACTGTCCCAATAGGGCAATGCAGAGTTTTTATGCCATAACCGACACTCCAGCTAATACATGGTGTCGAACCCCAGGTAGGTGGTTGGATTTTATTATTGGCTTACCGAACGAATATTTACTAATGTACTAAGACAATCTTTCCATTTAGACGATTTTCAATATTATAATTGCATATATAGCTCATTTCCTTTATACATCATTCTAGGCCATGCCAAGCCATTGCAATTGTAGAAAATATCATCGATCGAGTAGCATTCGAAGTTAAGAAGGACCACCTCTTGAGTAAAGGGAATTAAATTTCATCACTAAAGGAAAAACAAATTTCTAAATCCAAAGAAAAAGGTGAAAATTTGGTCAGACAAAATTCTGCCTTTATTGAAGGCCCAAGCTGAAATTACACAAGGAGAGACAAAATATTGAAATTCAACAAGGTTAGTTTTAAATTTGAATTTCTATTAAATTTAATACAATATAGCTTTTTTTTATAACATAAATTATTGCTTATAATAATAATAATAATAATAATAATAATAATAATAATAATAATAATAATAATAATAATAATAATAATAATAATAATAATAATAATAATAATAATAATAATAATAATAATAATAATAATCATAATAATCATAATAATCATAATAATAATAATAATCATAAAAATAATAATAATAATAATAATAATAATAATAATAATAATAATAATAATAATAATAATAATAATAATAATAATAATAATAATAATAATAATAATAATAATAATAATAACAATAATAATAATAATAATAATAATAATAATAATAATAATAATAATAATAATAATAATAATAATAATAATAATAATAATAATAATAATAATAATAATAATAATAATAATAATAATAATCTTTATTCAATTTAGAAGAAAAAAATTACAGCAAAATTATACTGCATTAAAATTACAAAATATTATTGACCATTTTAATTGAAACGTTTGCTTTGGTGAAGCGTATGTCCTATGGGTCCATGTTTATTATTATGATTATGAAATTATGATTACGAAATTATTATTATTATTATTATTATTATTATTATTATTATTATTATTATTATTATTATTATTATTATTATTATTATTATTATTATTATTATTATTATTATTATTATTATTATTATTATTATTTCAAGGCATTTGAATTGTTTTAGGAAAACAAATGGAAGAAAAGAGGATTATCAGTTATCCCACTGTTTTACCCTTTCCGATATGTTCCGTTTAATAATAATTTACAACGTTCAGGTCGTCATCTACAGGCTACAGTGGAGCTGGCCATTAAACATGGAGGCATAGAGATGGATCGGGAATAACACAAAAGTAAAATTATAAAAATTGATGTTGAGTTTATATGAAGTAGAACTATTTGGGCTTTAAAAAGTATTTGAAATTGATTTTGCATTCTTGTTAATCAAGTGAAACTAACATGGATTGTAGTGGATTGTTCGAAGATAGACATTTGCAGATATGATACGGATGTCAATTCTATTATTACAACGTGCTGTATGATTATATGGTTGTAGAACTGCAAATATCTTACTGATTTAAAACTGCAGATATGGATACCTTATTTTCCTCTTATCGACGAGTATCGATTCACCTTACATTTAACTTTTGAATTTACTCTTTAACATTTCTGATGTCATTTTTATTATATTTTAAAACGTTGTATGTGGTTGAATTTATCTTAGTTATGATAGCAATATATTCTTTAATATTAGGTGTTCCAATTTATTTTCTTCTTTTTTGATAACTCCGGAATTATAATAATTAATTTCATGTGCTGGTGAAGAAGATGTTGAAGTATGTGTTGAATGTTAAATCGGTGAGGGGGTTAGGAATGGGATTATCTGATCATTATGTTGTTTTATGTAAGATTAGGTTAGTGGGGCTTAGATGGAAAGGAAGGTGATCATGAAGGATGGAGTGTTAAGAATTAGAGTGAGAAGTTAAGTGAGAAAGATAATAAGAATAAGTATTTAAGAGCGCTTGCAAATAAATCAGTTGAATGTGAACAAGTTGAAACTGAACAAATCTGAAAGCAAATGAAGGAAGCGGTTGTTAGTAGCGCAAAAGAAGTATGTGGATGTGCTAAAGTAGGAAGTAAGAATGTTAACAGTGAGTGGTGGAATGAAGAGGTGATGCAAGCGGTTAAAAGTAAAAAAGAAGCGTGGTTGAATGTATTAAAAGCTTAATATTCAAAGGGTTTCAAAGAAAGATGTTTTGAATTATATAAATAGGAAAAAGGAATACTAAAAGATACATACATGGAAAAAAGAGGCAAATGAAAGACAGTTTGGAAGGAGGAGGGATGCATGGGGGAAATTACAAAGTAGGAGCTCTTTGGAAGGTTGCGCGAAAGGTTAGAATGAATAAGGGGGCTCCATTAAGATGTAATGAAAAGGATAGTTCTTTCGTAACTGATAAAATGGATGTGAAAAGAGTGTGGAGGGAACACTTTAATCTCATAACATTGGCAGTATTGAAGAAGTGATAGTGTATGTGGGTTTGATGGTGCAAGATGGAATAGGTATTTTGGGGATGAGGTCATTAGTAAGGAGGAGGTAATGGGTAGAGTGAAAAGTTGAAGAATGGTAAATCTGCAGGTATAGATGAAATTACTGGTAAAATGATCAAGAACGGAGGCGAGATGGTGATTGAGTGGATTGGAAGTTGTGTAACAAAGCGTTTATGGAGGATATAGTTCCGAGGGATTGGAGGAGAGCAGTAATAGTACTCTTATATAAGGGTAAGGGGGATATAAAGGGGAACTGTAGGAATTATAGAATTAGCTTATTGAGTGTTGTAGGGAAGATATATGCTGGTATTTTGGTCGAAAGAGTGCGTCGAGTGACTGAAGGACTGATTGGTGAAGAACAAGGTGCGTTTAGAAGTGGTAGAGGATGTGTGGATCAAATCTTTACATTGAAACAAATGATTGAGAAAATGAGAGAGAAGAAGAATAAATTTATTTAGGATTTATGGATTTGCAACAGGATAGGATTAATAGAGAAGCTCTATGGTAGGTGTTAGTGATATGTGGTGTTGGTGGTAGGCTTCTGAATGGAATCAAAAATATGTATGACGATAATTGAAGCGTGTGTAAGAATAAATGGAGTTGAAAGTGATTGGTTTAATATTAAAAGCGGAGTCAGAGTGAGGCAGGGATGTGTTATGTCTCCTTGGTTATTCAATTTGTATATGGATGGGGTTATGAAGAATTAGAGGTAGTGGTGGCAGGGGAATGTGTTAGAATGATGGAGAATGGAAGAGAGTGGAAGGTGCCCTACCTATTATATGCGGATGATTTGGTTTTGTGTGACGAATCTGGAGAGAGTTTGAGAGGATTGGTAGAGGGATTTGTCAGGTTGTGTAAAAGGAGTGTTTGAGTAAGCATTACATTAGAGTAAAAGATTATGGTTGTGGTGAAGACAGTTCTCGGTGTAAAGTTATGTTGGATGGTGGAACAAGTATCTGAGTTTAAATATTTAGGATATATGTTGGATGAAAAGGGAAAGGATGATGCAGAGTGTAGTAGGAAAGTTATGAATGGTAGAAAGGTGGCTGGTGCAATTAAATCCTTGGTGGATGTAAAGGGACTAAGTCTTGAGTGTGCTAGGGTCTTACATGAGGGTATATTGTTACCTGTGTTAATGTATAGTAGTGAAACTATGGTCTGGAATAAGAGGTATAGATCTATAAAATACAATGTGTTCAGATGTGCTAGGTGTGAGAAGAATTGATAAAATGAGGAATGAAAGCATTAGGGAGTTGTGTGGTGTGAAGAAAGGAGTAAAAGAGAGAATAAATGAAAGTACATTGAGATGGTTTGGTCATGTGGAAAGGATGGATGATAGTCGGTTGGTTAATAGGATATATAGTGGTGAGTGTGCTGGGAATCGACCTGCTGGGAGACCGAAGAAAAGTGGATTGAGTCAGTAAAGGAATGCCTGGAGGAAAGAAATGTGAGTTTGGCAGAGGCGAGAAGAAAGGTGCATAATAGGAGTGAATGGCGGGGTTTTGTGAGTGGGTATGTTTGTGGTCCACCTGGGCCAAGGGATGAACCCTACATTGAGGAGATACCATAGTGAGGGTCCATCGCAGTCCCGTGAAGCCCTAGGGTGGATTTTTCTGACTGCGACGAGTTCTCGCTTGAGGGTATAAAGGGGGCGGTAAGGCTGGGATTTCTTTTCGACTTGCATCATATTCTCTTACTGCTTTTCTGTTTCCAGTGCATGTGATGCACCTTACCCCCAGTCTGGGGAAAGAAGTTGGGTGATGATGATGATGATGATGATGATGATGATGATGATGATGATGATGATGAACTATAATGTAATTGATCAGTTAATTTTGTGTTACATTTTAATATTATTTTTTCTTGGACAGGTTGCGCAAGTAGCTGCCAAAATTTTAAATATACCGCTTGAATTGATCAAAGTTAAACCCACTGACAATTTTGTCGCCGCTAATTCGGCTGTCACTGGAGGATCATATGGATCGGATATAAACGCTCATGTAAGTATTCCTTAATGTTTTTAAAATGAACGAAAATTTTAAATTTTAAAGAGATATAATTTTTTTTAAGTGTAATGAAATTAATTTGATTTACATTTCTTATTTATATGTAAATGAATGTGGATGTATTGTGTGCCTTAATTAAATGACGTTTACTCTTGACGTCAGGGAGTAAAGATCTGTTGCGATAGACTCTCCGCAAGAATTGAGGAAGTTGCCAAGAAACATAATATTGAAAGAAAAGAGTCAACCTGGACCGAATTGATAAAGAAATGTTTCCAAGAACAAGTTGATCTAAGTGAAAGATATTGGTAATATTTTCCTCAAAGAAATTTATTCTGTAGAAATTCCACCCATTAAAATTATAGTTTCTTAACACAAACAAGGAAGTTGCCTCTCACTTGTATGATGTTAATTTCCGAAAAAAAAAATCCTCTTAAATAGTTTTTATTATTTATTATTATTATTATTATTATTATTATTATTATTATTATTATTATTATTATTATTATTATTATTATTATTATTATTATTATTATTTAGTGTGTGTGTGTGTGTGTGTGTGTGAATTTTTAGCACTTTCTCAAAGAACATCAGAGGGATATGATGTATGGGCTGCTGCTTGCACAGAAGTTGAGCTAAGATACGTTAACCGGACAATTTACATTTATTTCTTATTATAATAGTGTATTCTTAAAATGATGGAGGTAAATGGCCTTCAGGCAGAATTAAGCATTCAAATTGTTTCAATACTTCAAGGATTGTTACAAATATTTATGCTACAACTAGTAAGCTATTTTTAACTAACTCACATCAGGATTACTCTCCCTATTATTTTATTTTTTTTTTTTTTATTGAAAATTAAATATTAAAATTCTTGCGTTTGAGATTTACATTATAACCCAATATAGAATTTTTTTCAAAATATCATCCTGCATTGTTTAACTAGGCGTATGTCTTTTCTTCTATTGCTTGTAAATATTTCTGCACTTTTCAGTATTCTTTATGATGTGCCGATATTGAATTTATTTTTACAGATTTTACGTTCAGATATAGTAGAGGACTGTGGAAGAAGTCTTAATCCGTATGTGGACATGGGTCAGGTTGAGGGAGCTTTTGTCATGGGCTTAGGATTCTATACGTCTGAGAAAGTAAAATACGATCCTGAAACCGGGCAAAGACTTTCAAATAATACATGGGTAATAAATTGTAATAACTCATAATAATAATAACTCATAACGTCATGAATACCATTTAATGCACAGACAAATAGCAATACTATAAAGAACTGATTGCTTTTGAACGTTTATGTTTGTATATGAAAATAAGTTGAGATTTAATATTCTAATATTAATGCTTCAGGAGTACAAACCACCAACAGCCTTAGATATTCCAATTGACTTCAGAGTATCATTTTACCAAATGGAGATAATGAAGGTGGTGTTCTTAGATCTAAAGGTAATTTAACGGAATTAGGCGTTGTTTTTCTCTGGCAATTAGAAAATTTGTGTGAAATATATTGAGTAATTTTACACTACATTTTATTTAACTAAGAATTTAAACTATTTTACATTTTATAAAAACATTACTTAAGATTTTTTGTTGTAGCGTATGCAATGAAAGTTTATTCAATTCCTCTAAAGTCTAAACCAACGATTTTGATGTTTGTATATAATGTTTGTTAACGTTTTCTTTCCACAAAAGCAACTGGAGAACCGCCATTGTGTTTGAGCTATTCTGTCGCAACTGCCCTTCGCCAAGCAGTAGCTTCGAAGAGATTTGATGATGGTAAAACGGAATGGTTTGAAATGGGTAAATACCATTCGTAAATTCAAACACAAAACCTATGATGTTGATGTTTTTAAAATTTTTAAGTATTTTATTAATATATATTACTTTGTTTTAGATCCTCCTTTGACTGTTGACAAATTACACGAACTGTGTGAGATCGACACCAAGCAATTAATTTTCTAAGAAATCGTGATTTTTATTTCTTTTATTTTAAAGCATTTATTTTTGTACTAAAATCAAATATGTATCCTTTATAGTTTTGGAGATTTTGAATAATAAAAACATAAATAGTATTGGTAACAATGTTAAATATATGGCCAAAGCAGGTATCTTTCTTATTTACCTTTCATAATTCCTTTGAATGCGTCACAGTCTATAACATTAAACAAGGAATGAACGGGTATCTTTTCTTCCACGCATATTCACCTAATCACTCATCCAGTTGGTAGATAACAAATTTAAAACTTAAATATATGTTGTTTCCTGAAATTATATATATATATATATAAATATATATATATATATATATTTATATATATATATATATATATATGTATATGTCATATAACAACAACATATATATATATATATAACTTTATATATATATATATATTATATATACTTTATAATAAAAAAATTTATTTTTTTTAAATATATATATATATATATATATATATATATATATATATATATATATAATATATATATATATATATATATATATATATATATAATAACAATAATATATATATATAATAATAATACTTGAAATTAATAATTCTCAAACTAACCAATGACGTATTTAATATATATATGTATGTAATAATAATAATAATAACCAGCCAGCAACTAACAATAACATATATAATAACCAATAATATATATATATATATATATATAATATATATATATATATATATATATATATACTATATATATAACTATAATATATATATATAATATATATATATATATATATATATATAATACGTTTGTAAATTTGAACCTCCGCATCATATATATATATATATATATATATATATATATATATATATATATATATATATATACTTATATATATATATATATATATATATATATATATATATATATATATATATATATACAGTGGCGTATCCAGAAATAAATGGTGGGGCCAGGTCTGTTTTTGTATATATATATATATATATATATATATATATATATATATATATATATATATATATATATATATATATATATATATATATATATATATATATATATATATATATATATATATATATATATATATATATATACATAATATATGTATATATATATATATATATATATATATATATATATATATATATATATATATATATATATATATATATATATATATATATATATATATATTTTTATATATATATATATATATAATATGTAATATATATATATATATATATATATATATACTCATATATATATATATATATATATATATATATATATATATATAATATATATGTATAAAATATATATATATATATAACTAATAACTTATATATATATAGACTTTTTATATATATATATATATATATATATATATATATATATATATATATATATATATATATATATATATATATATATATAGGCTATATATATTTTTTAATTAAATAAAAAAATATTACTTGTAATTTAAAACGCATTTTAAAAAAACTTACCTTTAAAATTGGTTTATTTGTATAAATAGTTTGCCCTTCTGTTCTTTATTTGGGCAAATTTTTCAATCACTTTTGTGTTGAATTGAGGAATCTCCTCTATAAAGTCTTTTTGTATTGATAGCACTGCAAGTGCGTTTAATCTATCTTGTGATGTTGTGTTTCTAAGAAGGGTTTTAATGCGCTTTAAAGTACTGAAACTACGTTCAGAATCGGCAGTCGACACGGGCGTCACTAAAACGATTTCTATTAATTTTGCGGCCTCTGAAAAAGCATCGCATAAGCCATTATCGTCCAAAAATTTATACAAGCCATTAACATTTGTGATGGAACTAAAGGTTTCATTATCATACATAACAGCTAACTCGGAAATTAGTCTCTCTTTATGTAGCAT
>JABUQX010046146.1:12500-25000 GCA_015478945.1 Trachelipus rathkii | reverse complement strand
AGACATTGGGTTAACAATAAATCATAAATGATATATTCGACATCGCTTCACGGAAAGAAAATGGATTAAAAAAGTTCGCTCGTACGCACGACTTAATGATCCCAACATTAAGTACCTCTTGAAGTCGACAATAACGACCCAAAAAGAAACTCAAAATTTATGCGAATTCCTGCATTATTGTTCAGATAATGCTAGCCATAGCAGCTTCATTGCCGGTCTTGAAAAGCCATATAGCATATTCAAACTACTGTAGTATTATCGTATTCGAGCCTCCATTTCAAAGCAATTCATATACCAACTGGCATAAATAAAAGTAAGGACGGTGATTGTAAATTTCATATCGTGCCGTGTGTAATTTAAAAACATGACGATATTATCTCGTCTTTTAGCCTTATTGTGTGTGTTACTTGAAAAGAGAGTGCTCTTATTTGAAGTTCAGAACTGGCGAGAAACTTCTCTTGAAAGTTTCTCTTAGATTAGAACCAGAGATCTTTGCCAAGCAAGTCCACCTTCCTATCACTTGAGCTGCGCTTGGAGGGTGTTTGCCAAGGAGCAAGAAATTCATTTTCTAATTGAATATCATTTCGCTACTGCATATGAATTTAACTTTAATTTCCTTATATAAAAATAAACATTTAGTGAAAATATGAGACCTTATCATGTCTAATTTCTTATATGCAAGTTCTTCAAACTGGTTTGCGGTCTACATTTATCTAACTAAATATTACATGCCAGTCATGCTTTTTGAAAAAATCTTTACAATTAAAAATTCCGTGTCAAATAAAATTTATTTAACTATTATAGAGATAGATGGAGGTGTCCTTTAAAAAAATCAGACTACCTTCCCTTACAAAATTTCTATTGTTAAGTGATGAAAAGTTGTAGTTTGTGTGGATATAATTTTAAATAGCACTCAGCTTCTAGGTCAAACTAGATAGTCATGGATTTAATTTGCACCTGATAAAGCGCATCCAGTTACGTAGCTTTTGAGCTTGTGGTATCATTCTATGATAAAAATGAAAGTAGTTAAACGATATTACCAATAAGATGTTTTTCAGTAATATGTCTACCCTAAAATCTAAACTTTAGACTACCGGATCAGAATCATCAGTTTTCGTTTACAATACACATGGTTGATAGACAAGTTGTAAATTATAAAATCATTGTAATTTTAATACCTTTAATTAAATCGGAATAAAATAAATGGTCCCCAAAGTGCCTTCTTTAATAACATTCATTACTACTCTCTTAATCTCTTCAAACGTTGCCTCTGTGGTGATAGTTTGCTACTATTATAACCCTCTACATAAATCTCCTATCTTTATGCCTTTGTCGCATAAATGCCAACTACCATAAAGGAAAATAAGTGCGAAATCTATTTAATTTTAATGGTTAACTAAAACTTTGATCGTATGTTTAACATGGTTACTAATTTTCTATTTCATGTTTTATTTAAAAAACTTCTGAAACTATAAAATCAAAAAAATGAAGCTGCTAAACTAGAAATATACGTATTTTGCTTGGATACAAAAATAAAGGATTTAAAATAAAGAAAATGCAAATAATTTCTTAGAATATTAGCTTTCGAATCGATCTCACTAAGAGTTCGTGGTTGTCAACAGTCAGTGGAGCATCTGAAAAAAGTAATATACAGCTTAACAAAAGTTAGCAACTTAAAAATTAAAAAAAAAAAAACATAGTCATAGGTTTAATTTTCTAAATTTGCAAAAAGTATTTACCCATTTCAAACCATTCCGTTTTGCCATCATCAAATCTCTTCTGAAGCTACTGCTTGGCGAAGGAGCGATTGCGACAGAATAGCTCAAACATAATGCCGGTTCTCCAGTTGCTTTGATGAAGAAGAAATCATTAAATATTTGATTTTAAAACAATTCAAAAAATTTTCTAACGTTACAATCGTTAGGTTTAAGGGGAATTAAAGTTTCATTTCAAACTACAATAAATTTTAAATTACAATTTATATAAAATATAAAATAATCTACATTCTTTATTAAATAACTAACCGTTGTGTAAATTTACACAAAATACTTAATAATAAGTTTTTGTAAAATTACAGAAATAAACTTTCGTCTTATTCCGTTTAATTACCTTTAGATCTAAGAACACCTCCTTCATTATCTCCATTTGGCAAAAATGTTACTCTGAAATCAATTGGGATATCTAAGACCGTTGGTGGTTTGTATTCCTAGAAACATTAATATTTAGAATTAAATCTCAACTTATTACATACAAACTATAAATGATTAAAAATAAACAGTTATTTTTAGAGTGCTGTTATATGTCGTATAAACGGAATTCATGAAAGTTGAGTTTTTATCAATTAAATTACCCATGTGCTGTTTGAAAGCTTTGCCCTGTTTCAGGGTCGTATTTTACTTTTTCAGACGTAAAAGAATCCTAAGCCCATGACAAAAGCTCCCTCAGCCTGCCCCATGTCAGCATCAAGGGCTAAAGACTTCTTCCACAATCTTCTACCCATATCTGAACGTAGAATCTGTAAATATGAATTCAATATGGGCATATCACAAAGGACACTGAAGAATACAGAAATATTTACAAGCAATGGAAAAAGCCACACGCCTAGTTAAAAAACTGTAGGATGACATTTTGAAAAAAATTCTACATTGGGTTAAATAATAATCAAACTCTCACTAAAAAAAAGTATATATGGTAATCCTGATTGAGTTAAAGTTAAAAAATAAATCACTAGTTTACAAAAAAAATTTATGTAGCATTTTAAATATTGAGGTAATTCGAATACCCTAATTCTGCCTCGAGGAATTTACCTCCTTAGGTTTAAGTACACATCTATAAATATAAAATATAAAAGACTATTTACCAAAAATTGCCCTGTTAACGTATCCAGCTCAACTTCAGTACAAGCAGCAGCCCAAATGTCGTATCCCTTTGGATGTTCTTTGGAGAAAGTGCTAACAAAAAAAATAAAGATCAGACCTTGAAATTTGTAGAAACGGCTTGAGAAAAACTATTCAGGAGGAAAAATTAATCCTCATTCTATGAATTATGAATTTCTTAAAAATTTTGACATCGTACAAGTGAAAAGCAACTTACATATTAATAAAATTTTAAGCAATGGTCTCAAACTTATACAAAATAAATCTCTTTGAGGAAAAATATTACCATTGAGGAAAATATTACCAGTATCTTTCACTTAGATCAACTTGTTCTTGGAAACATTTCTTTATCAATTCGGTCCAAGTTGACTCTTTTCTTTCAATATTATGTTTCTTGGCAACTTCCTCAATTCTTGCGGAGAGTCTATCGCAACAGATCTTTACTCCCTGATGTTAATAGAAAATGTTTCATTAAAGACGCATAATACTTCCATAATCAGTTACACTAACAAAGATAAGAAAGCAGATTAATTTATTTTTTCTTAAAAATAAGAAAAAGGATATAGTAGAGAAAGAATATCCCTTCAAAAAATGAATCAAAAGAGTTAAACATTTTATGAACACTTACATAAGCATTTATCTCTGATCCATATGATCCTCCTGTGACAGTTGAATTAGCGGCGACAAAATTATCAGATGGTTTTATTTTGATCAAGTCAAGTGGTATGTCTAAAATTTTGGCAGCTACTTGTGCGACCTGTCAAATAAAATTTAAAGTTAATACGTAATACAAAATGAACTGATCTATTATATTATAACTATTATTCTAATTCTGAATTAAAAAGAAGATGCGAAATTAAAATGAAAGACCCAAAAATAAAAAAAGCTTGCTATCATTATAACCAGAATAAATTTACTACTACTACTTTTTTTTTAAATAATAAAAGTGTTAATTTTGAAGTCAAATAAATGTAAAATGTATTGCATGAAAAAAATGCATCCATATCTGTAATATGAATCGGTAAGATATTTGCAGTTCTGCAAGTAAAAAATAATGTAGTCCAATAATGGCAAAATTGACATCCGTATCTATATCCTCAGATGTCTATCTGACATTCGATAAATTACCGATGTTATTAACTAAAAAAAAAGCTTCAAGACAAAACTAACATCAATTTTTAATACTTTTAAAACTGCAAGTCTATTTTATATGCGACATCAATTTCTAAAACTTTTAAAACTGTAAGTCTACTTTATATTCGCCCTCAATTTCTAATATTTTTAAAACTGCAAGTCTACTTTATATTCGATATCAATTTCAAATACTTTTAAAATTTCAAATCTATTTCAAATTTTCAAATACTTTTAAAATTTCAAATCTACTTTAAACTCGCCATCAATTTCTAATACTTTTAAAACTGCAAGTCTACTTTATATTCGCCATCAATTTCTAATACTTTTAAAACTGCAAGTTCACTTTATATTTGCCATCAATTTCTAATACTTTTAAAACTGCAAGTTCATTTCATATTTGCTACCAATTTCTAATACTTTTAAAACTGCAAGTCTACTTCATGTCCGACATCAATTTCCAATATTCTTTACCTTTGTGTTTATTCCCTGACCCATCTCTATGCCTCCGTGTTTAATGGCTACAGCTCCGTCATATTCATAAATAACGACTTGAACGTTGTAAACTAACATTGGCATCATATCAAAAGGGTAAAGTAGTGGGATAACTGAAATTCCTCTTTTCTTCCATTTGTTTTCCTAAAAAAATTTCAAAATGACAGCAGAAGAAATAATAATAATAATAATAATAAAAATAATAATTATAATAAAAATCATATAAAAAAACACAACAAAATAATATCAATTAATAAAATATTAATAATAATAATAATAATAATAATAATAATAATACATAATAATAATAATAATAATAATAATAATAATAATAATAATAATAATAATAATAATAATAATAATAATAATAATAATAATAATAATAATAATAATAATAATAATAATTATAAGTTTATGATAAAAAATTCAGGGCTAAGGTCATTTTAACCGACTTATGCAAACTAAATTAACGTAAAATTATAAGTATTAAATCAATCTCGACTATATTTTAATAATAATTATATAACAAAAAAAACATAATACAAACAACCGATAATAATAAGATAATTATAATAATAAAATAATAATAATAATATGTATATAAATAATAATAATAATGCAAAATAAATAATAGTAATGAATACTAATGAATAATACATAAATAATAGTAATCATACTAATAATGATAATAATTTTAATATATAATAATCATTAAATAATAATTAAAAAAAAAAAAAAATAATTAAAAATAATAAATAATAATAAATAATAATAATAATAATAATAATAATAATAATAATAATCGTTGCTCTTAAGGAACCATAAACCAGTGATAATCATAAAATATAATGAATTGTCTAATTTTTTAAACATCTGTAAATAAAATAAAAAAGTCAATGTACGTTAACTTTTCTAACTTTTAAATTTGTTAATTTATTTATTTATAGTTATAGTTTTATACATTTTTTATCAAAATTGTTAAAATCTAAAAAATAAAATTATTCCTTGAAAATGTCCGAAGTATACGGAAGAAAGCTTGGTACTGTGATTAAATCAATAGTTTTCTTTTATTCTAGGATAATATTAAGAAAATTTCTTTTGTTGAAAGAATACTTTCAGGAGCTTAAAAAGCAACAAAAATCATACATTATACTAATTGCTTTTGAGTTTTTAAAATAATAATAATAATAATTAATAATAATAATAATAAATAATAATAATAATAATAATAATAAATAATAATAATAATAATAATAAAATAATAATAATAATAATAAAAATAAAAATAAAAATAAAAATAAAAATAAAATAAAAATAAAAATAAAAATAATAATAATAATAATAATAATAATAATAAAATAATAAGTAAAATAAAAAGCATCGTTTTATTATAATAATAAAATTAATTATAATCTTTTATAAGAATAATGCAATAACCAAACTCATAATAATAATAATAATAATAATAATAATAATAATAATAATAATAATAATAATAATAATAATAATAATAATAATAATAATAATAATAATAATAATAACTTTAAAATTTTTGAATAAAATGAGGAAATTTTCTGATCTTAGACTGGCGGAATCCCTCCCTTCTCATATGAAAACATAGACCGGACATTAATATAAAATATAACGGAATGTTCGATTACCTTAACATTTTTACTAGAGAAGAAAGAAAATTATTATTATTATTATTATTATTATTATTATTATTATTATTATTATTCAAAAAAAAAGCCAAGGTTGTATTAAATTTATTGGAACTCTAAGATTTAAAACTAACCTTGTTGAATTTCAATATTTTGTTTCTCCTTGTGTTAATTTCAGCTTGGACCTTCAATAAAGGCAGAATTCTTGTCTGAACTAAATTTTCGCCTTTTCTTTGATTTAAGAAATTTGGTTTTTCCTTAGTGATGAAATTTAATTCCCTTACTTCAAGAGGGTCCTTCTTAATTTCGAAAGCTACTCGTTCGATGATATTTTCTATAATTCCAACGGCTTCTACATGGGCTAGAAAAGATTTTTAAAGAAAATGATTTATATATAATTGTATTATTTAAATATTATAAATATTATCTTAATACAATAACAAATATTCGTTCGGTTAGTCAGTAACAAAATTTCTAAACTTACCTGGGGTTCGACACCATGTATTAGCTGCAGTGTCTGTTATGGCATAGAAGCAACGCAATTCCCAATTTGGACAGTAATAGACACTGGGTAATGTAAGAGCGGCAAAGAATGCAGATACATCGTTTCCAACGTGTCCAGCATCAGAACAAATGTCAACGAAAACGGACTGAAGCAATCCTTCATCAGAAAATCCGACCTACATAAATTTCAATTGATAACAGTTTTCCAGGTTTTGAAAATAACCTCAAAAGTGGTAAGACCAAAAATGTATAATGACAAACATTTAAAAGTGGTGAAGAAAGTAAGGCGGTGAATTAATCGTACCTAATAATAAAGGCTGGTAGTAACAGCTTTAAAGAGTTTAAAATAATGATAAATTTATTAATTATAAAATGCTTAATGGGAAGACCAAACCTTATATTTAGAATAATAGGGTTCTCTCCATCCAACAAGTGTCATCTGAGTTGAAAGATCGAGGGCAACTCTAACTGGTCTCTTTAGCTTATAAGCTGCTACTGCTGAAGCTGAAGCAGTTATATTTGCTCTAGTAATTTTACCACCATAACCACCACCAATTCTTCGTACACTGATATTAATACTGTTGTCGAATTAAAATAAGGTTTATTAATTTCTACATGGCAATTTCGCATTTTTAACAAAAAACATTTAAGATATATATACCTATTTGCAGGGATTCCTAAATTACAGGAAACAACATTCACAGTTTCGGTTGCCCACTGTGTAGTACACCAAAGATCATAACCCTCTTCAGTGGGAACAGTTCTTCCAGCCAATGGCTCCATAGTTAAGTGACACGTGACTTCAACAAGATAAATGCACCCCGCACCGATTGTGTTCGAGTATTTTTAAAACCCTCTAAAAATATAAATGCAAATGTTATGGAAATAAAAATAATAGAATATTTAAAATATATTATAATACTTATGATATATATATATTATATACTATATACTATATATAATATATCATACTATACAACCCCGTGACCCAGCAAAACATCAGCATGCGACATGAATTACCTTTAGACTAGATTATATTCAAAAAATTTTAAGGATTTGAATATATCAATAGCTTAATGCTTAATAAATGATATATAATATTATATATATGCTATTTATATCATATATATATTTATATATATATTTATATTATATACTATATATATATGATAGTATTATATCATATATATATATATATAATAATATCTATATATATATAATAGATGACTTACGATCACCAAAACGTAACTAGTATGTCAGTGGAACCAGTAAAAAATCGCATCGCCTTGTAGTATTCTATTGTCGTCATTTCGATGGCTTCTTTAATGGTGACTGATGAAATAGGTTTTTGTTATAACCTTCATGAGTGGTCGCGACTCTATCTCCGACACTGAAGTGCCTTGTGTCTCAATGTTCTCTACTTTCAGTACCACTAAGTCTGTTGATGTTTTGAATATGAGGTATAAGGGTTAGGTAAAAAAAACGGATATATGTAGTAATTATATAATATATATATATTATTATGTATAATATATATATATACTATATTATATATAATATATATATATATATATATATATATATAGTATATTACATATATAGTATATTATATATATATATATATACTATATATATATATATATATATATTATATTATAGTATATATATATTATATATATATTTATATATATATATAATAGTATATGTATATGATATATAATATTATATATATTTATAACATAATATATATTACTATATTATTTATATATATATATATAATATTATGTATGTAATATATATATAGCATATATATTATATAATATATATATATATTATATATATGATATATCAATTTTCATTACTGTTACAGGATTCGTTCCCCATACTCTGGGCCAGAGAGAAGAATTGTTATTCTTCCGGGATGCTTCGCGGTATATAAAATCAACTACTCCATTTACTTCCTATAAATTAGATGTCTTTGATAAAAATAAATCGCTAATATAAAGATATCACTATAAAAAGTTATTTAAATAAAATTATTTAGATTAACAAACCAAACATTTTGAAGCATCGATAGACTTTATTTTTCCTCGTCCTATTGTACTTTGAACAAAATAACCGTGTAATTCTCCAGGTAGATAAGGTATGTCATCCAAGTACTCCGCCTCTCCTGTTAATTTATAGAACTTTCTTAGTATATTAATATCCTGCTATTTTTCTTTAATATCTTTTATTATTTAAATGATCCAGATACACGGAGTAATACCTGATATCTGTAAACGAGACTCCAGTTTCTCTGTAGGTTTGCCAACTGGCCAAGAATCTTTATTGGCATCATACGTTTGTTTACTAGAGGATACAGGTCTCTCAAGCTTCGATCCTGAACTTTTAATAATCGAAGGAGCTGCATCACCAAGAATACTAACAACAGTCTGTTAACAAAGTATAAAAATATTTATATTTTATCAGAGTCAACAAAACGGAGTAATTTTGACATAAATCTTATCCTTAAGAAATTCATTTTTATATAAGCCAATCAGTAATGGGAGAATAAAATTTATAACTTTGTACTAGATTTAAAATTATTTTCAATGAAATTCTTTAGAAATTTGCTATTACATAGGAAACTATACCATTTTTAAACTACCTTATAAAGCAAACACTGAGAAAGTTTTCTACGAAATTCTGGTGAAGCATCAGCGTAATTAAATTGAGGGTTGACTTCTTCACCCAACAACTGAATTGCTTTTTGAACTTCGTCAACGTTTGATAACATCTTTCCAATAAGGAAATGCTCCGTTTTGGAAGCCCGAGTCTGAAAAAAAATTGGATTCAGCAAATTCTAAAATGATGATAAAATTAAGATTTTATCTTAAAAAATAAATAAAAAGTAATATACTTATTTAATATACTAAAAACAGCAAAAACAATGCTAAAATTTTTTTTATGTAAGTCCGAATGATGAAACGAAATTAAACTCCAAAACTCTACAAAAGAAAATCAGCAGTTTTCTTACTTCAGAAACCAGTAATAAATTATTCCAATAAAACGTAAAATCAGTTTGTAATGATTGTGAATAAACCACCGCATATTATCCACCAAAAGTTAGCAATAAATTATTCTAAACCTTTTCAAATAAACTTGTGATGATTCAACTGAATCTTTCATCATAAATTATCTATCAAAAGTTGGAAGTAAATTATTCGAGGGTTCCAAATCTTCCAGTTAAATCAGGTGATGATGATGATTTAACTGAACCATCTACCTTTGATTCTTTTTATTTTTTATATATATAATATAGTATGTGTATATAATATCCTAATTTATATAATTTAATAATAATATTTTCAAATATATGCTATATATAATATAACGATATATTATTTAAATATATTCGTATGATATACTATTATATCTAATGATATATATATAGTATATATATATATATACTATATTAGTATTTACTATAATAATATTTATAAATAATATATATATTATCGTATATCTATTTATATATTTATATATACTATTACATATGTATTATATATATATATATTAATTGATATATATATATAGTATACTATATATATTATATATCAAAGTTTGGATATGATATTGGAGAAACATATGATATTTAGACTCGATTTATCCATCGTAAATTATCTATCAAAAGTTAGCAATAAATTATGAGAACAAAGGCTTTTAAAATCAGCTTGTGATGATTTAACTGCATTAACCATCTATACTATACTCAAAAGTAACAATAAAAAATAATAATAAAAAAAGGTAAAATGACTCACGAAAGAGGGACTAATTCCACCCAATACAATGACAGGACGGTTGATCACTCTTGGTTCCTCTGCGTCAAGATGGAATCTAACAGCAAGGCATTCAATATCGCTGTGAGGCATTCATGCTCCTAGGAGTAATCTGTATAGCTGTCGAAAGCGTAATGCCAAAATTGGTATCATAATAATAATAATAATACTAATATAATACAGAAGAATAAAAAATAATTAATTAAAACAAACCATGCTCAATTAATAATAATATAATTAATAAAATAATAATAATAATAATAATAATAATAATAATAATCAGAAACAATTTATTCAGAAAATGAGCAATATACATACATTACTAATTTTAACATATTTTAGTACAATATTTAATGAAATGCAATTTCTGAAAGGGAGCTATTAATTGCAACACAATGTTGTGTCCTTTGAGCCCCAAAATAATACAGGTTTGATTAAATTTAATTAATTGGGTTTAAGGATTGAGCTTAATGTAATCTCAAAAATAATTTTGATACAATTAGAATACATAACAATAATAATATTTATAAATATATTATGGACAAATTTAACAATAATAATAATAATAATAATAATAATAATAATAATAATAATAATAATAATAATAATAATATAATAATAATAATAATAATAATAATAATAATAATAATAATAATACATAAACTTACAATAACATTATCAGGTTGTTGGGGAATTTTCATTGACAAAATAAAACTTTTACTCATGTCTGTGGATAAAAATTCTTCAGGAGAAACTTCTGCGACGTCACCATCACATCTTCCAATTTTCAGCTGAGCATCCAGGGCCACGAGGGTGATGAATATGTCTGACGTGAATTCATTATGGTCATATTTCATTCGCATATTTCCTGCCCAGCTGCCCATCTGTGTTTTAAATATCGTTTTAAATAACTTAATTTCAAATCAAATCAGAGAGAGGACAAAAGAGGTCACCAGTAAAAAGAGATCACCAGCAAAAAGAAATCACCAGTAAAAAAGAGATCACCAGTAAAAAGAGATCACCAGTGAAAAGAGGTCACCAGTAAAAACTAAAAAGACACCAGTAAAAAGAAATCACCATTAAAAAAGAGATCACCAGTAAAAAGAGATCACTGGTAAAGAGAGATCACCAGTAAAAAGAGATCACCAGTAAAAAGAAATCACCAGTAGAACTCTCCTTACCAAAGCAATACTGGAGTTTAGAGATAAGATTTAAAGATTTAAGAGGTTTCCAAATCTTCTTATTAAGAAAGAGAATGGAAAGAGATTCTAAAGAAATTAAAGAGAGAAAGAAAGATAGAAAGAAAGGAAAGATATTCTAAATCATGAAAAAAGATTAAATCTTCAACCAAACATTAATTAACAGATAAATTTGCTTCCAACTTACATTTCTAACTCCAACATTTGCCACCACCTCCCAATGTTTCGCTATTTCAGTCAAATGACGATATCCTTTATTATTTTTTGCAGCTTCGTGGAATATTTCAATGCACCGAGCAAGGCTGACGTTCGCTCCAATGATAAGATTAGGCTGAAGAGCGATTTCGTACAAAACCTTTACACCGGTTGTATTAACATAAGTATTGTAGGGTCCGTCGTTTTTATATACACCTAGAAAGTTATTTATATTGCTTTTATTAATTTATATATTCATTATTTTCCTTTAGTACAACCATACCATATAAAATATTAGCCAAAAGCAGTCTATAATTATGTCCTTTTCCAGCTGCTATTTCCAACGACGTATCTAATTCTGTCATTTACTCTTTTTTGTTTAATAACGTCGTACACATCCTGGAATAGAGAAAAAAAAACTAAAAAAAAACTGACAAACATTTTCAATGAACACACCACTAAGAAAATGAACAAAAAAACTTACCTTTATTGTTTTAGGATAATGCCAAGTGATTCCTTGTCTATCAACAGAAAATTTTGTTTCAGATACAAAAGTTGCATTAGAACAACTTTTGGATTCCCTTCCGCATTCTCCACCACATTTTAAACCGGTTTTCTGGC
>JABUQX010046146.1:7500-10000 GCA_015478945.1 Trachelipus rathkii | reverse complement strand
GAAAATACTAATCAGTTTGGGGTCGGGGGGAGGCTGCCCCGATAGCCGGAAAGAATTTGCGTTGGACGATAGATTTTTTGGATATAGGATCTGAAGGGCACTGCGAGAGTCTAGTAGATTACATATGAGGCATCTACAGTGGAAAACAATCCGAGAGAGAGAGAGTGCCATTAAAATGGCAACTAGTCGAAGTAAAATGAGAGTGTGAGTGAGTTAAGAGTGCGGTCTGGGAGGGCACTACGACTACGAGAGTCCGGGTAAATTACATAGGAGGCATCTACAGTGAAAAACGAATCCGAGAGAGTCCCATTCAAATGGCAACCAGTCGAAGTAAAATGAGAGAATGAGTGAGTTAAGAGTGCAGTCCGGGGAAAACAGAATTAAGCGCCAACTCCGGTGAACATTCTAGCACCGTCCCTGTAGATTGGTATAGAGTCTGAATGAAATACGAAGTATACTACTATACGAAGTATACTACTATAGTAGTGAATATTTGAACCTAAAATACATAATCAAACTGTATGAAAATTAAATCATTTTTTGAATGAAGATAAGATCGATTAATAGTGATACGAGGGGAAAAGATATTGAAAGTTTGGATTCTTCCACATTTCCACTCGATTCCAGTTTTTTAGGTTCAGTTGTAGAATCTCTTGTAAAACAAGTTAAAAATATTCTGTATGGCAATCTTTCTAAGTCTATAACAATGAATGGATGACAAGTAATTAAGTAAAGGTTTGAATAAAAAACTATTGAAACCGTCTTCCAAAACTTTTAATTTTTAAGTTTTTTTCTTATTTAAGTTTTTTAAACCGATTTTTTTAATTTTTAAAAAATTTTTTTTTTATTAGATCGATTGTAATTTATCGTACCTTTTAGCTTAAGTTCCTTAGCCTGGATTAGAAACGTTAGAATTATGTTAGTTTTATCTCGACTTATACAGTTGTTTATCATTTATATTTCTGTTTATTTTTTTTTTACTACAAGACATATTTTTTTCGGGAGAAAAAACATTATATATATTATATATATAATATATATATATAATATATATATATATAATATAGTATTATATATAATATATATATACTAGATATATATATATATATATATATATATATATATATATTATATATATATATATATTATATATATATATATATAATATGTATATATATATATATATAGAGTTGTCGGTGGGAAAATACGAATTGGCCAACATTGTTTGCAGTTGTTGCCAATAGACACAGACAATGCAATAGAATGAATAGATAATTTCTCTCTCTCTCTCTCTCTCTCTATATATATATATATATATATATATATATATATAGTATAATATATATATATATATATATATATATATATATATATATTATATATATATATATATTATATATAATATATATTATATATATATATATATATATATATAATATATTATTATATATATCAAAATTTTGAAGACTAAGCAACTTTCCTTTTAACGCGTTTTGTCCAGTATGCACAACTTCCCTAATTCGCTTCCGGCTTCATGCAGTGTTTTTTCGGTTGTTGAGGACGCAAGTGTTTATAGTGTTTTTGTCAGTTTGTGTTGCTTTGTGGTTGATTTATATTTGTTTGGAATTTCGGAAGCATGTCCAGCATTAATTCAAAGAGACAAAAGTTATCTTTATATAATTTCAAAGAAGAATGGACGAAAGATTATTTTTTCATCGAAAATAAAGGCAGACCAATATGCCTTGTATGTGGGGAATCTGTTTCAGTACCAAAAAAATACAATCTTGAGCGCCATTATTCTTCCAAGCATAAGGAATTGGATAATGTGCAAGGGGAAATACGCTTCGAAAAAATTAATCATCTTAAAAAGCAACTAAAAGGCCAGCAGTCAATATTGCAGCATACACATAAACAAAATAGCTCCATTGTTCGAGCAAGCTATGAGGTTTCTGAATTAATAGCAAAGGCTCTGAAACCACATTCAGAAGGAGAATTCATAAAAGAATGCTTAGTGACCGCAGCAAAAGTTTTAACTCCAGATAAAGTAAAATTATTCGAAAGCATCAGTTTATCACGAAAAACAGTGTCTGATCGCATCTGTGAAATGGCTAATGACATTGAGTTAACTTTGAAGAAAGCAGCAGCGTCATTTAAATTCTATTCTTTGGCTGTTGATGAAACCCTAGACATCACGAGTACAGCACAGTTGGCAATTTTTATTCGTGGAGTTGATTCTGACTTCCATATCAGAGAGGAACTGCTTTGCTTGAAATCTATGCATGGAAGTACAACAGGTGAAGAAATTTTTTCCAATGTAAAGTCTGCAA
The DNA here is from genome assembly GCA_015478945.1 of Trachelipus rathkii. Lineage (NCBI taxonomy): Eukaryota > Metazoa > Arthropoda > Malacostraca > Isopoda > Trachelipodidae > Trachelipus > Trachelipus rathkii. Next base: position 7,673 of record JABUQX010046146.1, on the reverse strand, counting down.
TTATTGATTATGAATTATCCTTTGAAAAACTAATTGGTATTGCCACTGATGGTGCACCATCAATGGTAGGAACTCAAAAAGGACTTGTTGCTTTGATTAAAAAGGAACTGGAAGAGAGGCACGTTGATAATAACTTAATTGTATTTCATTGTATAATTCACCAACAAAATTTG
>JABUQX010046145.1:65000-83393 GCA_015478945.1 Trachelipus rathkii | reverse complement strand
TATATGGAAGGGACTAATACACTGCAGTGTGCTAGTGTCTTATATCAGTGAAGGATATTAGTTTGTTATCTGTAAATTATATAGTGTAGTGAATATATATTGGATCTGGAATAACAGTAAGGTATAGATCTACAGGTACATGTGTTTTGACAGATGTTCTTATGGGCGTGTTTATTAGGTTGATAAGAATTATTAAAATTAGGATAGAATGAATCATGAGATGTTAGTTGATGATTGAGAGAAAGAAGTAAATGAGTAGGAATAAATAAATAAGTAACATTTCTTATTCTGGTCATGGGGAAAGGATAGATGATAGTCGGCTTTGAGTTAAGCGATATAATATATGTTGAGTATTGGGTATTTGTGAGAGAGTGCGATAAGAGAAAGGTGCCATATATATAGGTATTTATGAATGGAGCGGTATTTTTTTAGGGGGAGTGTTGTGCCGTACATTTCATGACAAGGAATTAATGACGCTACATAATTGACGAAATGCATATATACTAGTAGGAAGGTATCCATCGCAGTCCCATGAAGCCCTAGTGTTATATATGATATAATTATATATATAATCTATAGTATAATTAATATATTAATATAATATGTTTTCATTATTATGTAAATAATATCATATTATTACTTCAGACTATAATTATCATATTAATTAATATATATATCATTATTATATAGTTAATTATATATATAACTACTCATATATATTAATATATTAATATTAATCTATATAAATTATAGTATAAATCTTCTACGTACTAGAATTGTAATTGTACGAAAAAAAAATTGTATCTTCCTTGTGCTGGCGAATCGATATATGTTTAATATGCAAAGACTCTTATTAATATGACTAAATTTTCTGATAAAGTTATTTTTTTCCATTTAAAGATAAGTTTTCAAATAATTTTTACATCAACTGTAGGTTTCACCAATTAACAAGGTCTTATTTTCTTTTTGGGTAGCACCTCTAAAGACTACAAAATCAATGTATATGTATTGTAAGCTTATATTAATTTATTATTATTATAGTTATTTATTTTATTTTTAATTTTATTTGTATATTATATTTTATAATATTTATTTAATAATTTGTCCTACATATATATAATATAAAATAAATTCTTTGCTTATAATAATGAAAGAAAATATAAATCGTGTGAATAAGTGTGATGATACATTTATTATTTTTTAGTGTGTTTGGCAGTGGACAATTTTTTTTTCTATCGTCGTCATGCTTTATTATCATATTAGTTATTTACACACTCACGTATATAATATTCACTTCAAAACTTACAATTGTCCCATTATTTGAGCGTTAAGGTTATTTATTGAGACTTAGAACATAGGATATAATAGCGGCTTTATGCCCACATAAAAGAATAATAATAATATATAATATTATATTAATTAATCATATATATATAATAATATATATATATTATAATTATAATATATATATATATATATATTAATATAGTAATATATAATATAAGTATATTATTAATTAAATATATATATATATATAATAATAATTATAATAATATATTATAATATATATATTTATAATAATATATAATATTATATATATATATCATAATATAATATATTATATATATATTATTAATACTATATATATATAATATATATAATTAATATAATTACTATTAATATAATATATAATAATATAATTAAATTATATATATATTAATATTATATAATATTAATATATATATTATATAATATATATATATATTACTATATATATTAAATATATATATATAATATATATATATAGTATATATTATAATATATATTCTCAAATATATCAACATTTATTATACTTACTTACAATAAATCGTTATAAATAATATTGACTAATAGATAAGATCGAATGAATTTGAATCATATTTATATTAAGAAAGTTTTATATTTGGTTTCATAGAAATCAAGTCGTCACGGCTATAAATATAATTAAAAGCCTACTCAATAAAATTAGCTAGCAAAATGATTTTGATAATTTAATAATTTGTTATATATACGAAATATGTGTTACCGATATATAATAATATTAACTACATGATGATATTGAATATATTGAAACATAAAAAAATTAGAATTTATTAAATATAATTAAATGAACTATTATAATTAAGATAAATAAGTATAATGCCCATAAAATGTATAGTAATTAGATATACCGCACAGTTTAAAACGAGCATATTTAAGGATTATTTTTTTTCATGTCTAGATACCGCTCTCTGCACGAATTGAGAGTCTGTATTTATTAGGAGCACATAGGTTTATTTAAGTGTGTATTAATATTGAATTATCAGATTCTTTCCCCCATATAACTAATTTATTTTTATAAAGGAAAATTTTTTAAAAAATGTAACTTGTTGTTTATATTTCGGGTTTATTTTGTGCGAATATCATTATTCATATTCTTTTCACAGATTGCCAAAGATACGCTATGTAGGCCAGACCAGGCCTTACAGCTAACAACTTATGAATTATAATCTAAGTTGTAGACGCGAGTGAATTTTATAAATTATAAATCACTTGGTCTCTCGCTTGCCTGCCCTGACTGGATCACTATCAGAGCTCAATTCAAAAGAAACTTATCATTGCACAGAAAAAACTTTTAAAATGATTATTTACTTCAGCGGGGTTCAGATTTTTTTAAAAAAGCAGAATATTTGAGAGCTTAACATATACAGACACCAGCAGAGAACATCAAATCTGAATGGTGTTGTTTCAAGTTAAATTTATATCTGATAGTTTTCTTGTCAAAAATATTCAAGCTTCAGACTTTTTATGTGATTGGCCTAACGTTAATATACACGACGCCTTCATGCTTATTGATCCACGGAGAGTTGGCGCAGGGTGCAACCGAAAACATATAGGTGCTATTACAGGACACCACAAAAGTAATTCGTAAATACATAACGAGCATAAGGGACGGTAAAGGATATTTGGTGACTGTAATAGAAAGAAAATAAATTTTAAATGGGGGGTAGCAAATTATAATTTTGAAGTTCATTTTTTGATATGGTATATGGTGGTAGTTCCCAATAGAAAAGGGAAATTAATGTAGAAAGTTGTTTAGAAAGGGCTGAAAATGGATGGGTTCCATGAGTGGCAATATGATTTGTTTTTAAAAATCAATTTTAGTAACGTATAAATCAGGAGAAGGAAAAGATTTAGAGCTGAGTATATGGTTAATACGTATTATTTCTACGCTTAATAAAACATTTATATATTACATACATATATATATATATATATATATATATATATATATATTAGTATATATATTATATAGTATATTATATATATATAGTTATATATATATATATATATATTATATATGTATCAATATCTATTAATAATATAATATATATATATATAAATATATATATATATTAGTATTAATATAGCTATATATAATATATATATATAGTATATATAATATATATATACTACTATATAATATAATATCTATATATATAATATAGATATATATATATTATATATATATACTTTTACGGTTATCACCACCGCTCACGGGCTAAGCCCTATTCACAAGGAGGAGGTGTTAAAATCAACAAAAATTCAACTAACGCTAACTACGCAGATGAGCACAGACGCGGGCTTAAAAGTGAGGGAGATTAAATTGAGTAGGAAACATAGAAGATGGAAGAGAATTACAGAGGACAAGAGGTGGCAGGAAAGAGGAGGCACCGCGCGACTAGTCTGGAGTTGCTGAAATCAACACAAACTCATGTGCCGGACACAGCAACCCCTTGTGCTAACGAGGGCGATCCTTTAAGGTGGTGGCACGGCTCGAGTGAGGAAAGGTTCCGACGAGAAACTTACCGCCCGGGCGGTACCTATGAAAAGAGATAAAGCACCAACAAACATCGCGCCGCAAAGATAAGGGTCAATGTGAACTAGAAGAACAGGACAGTTTATAAATCTTTTTGCCTTTGACTCGACCCTATCCAAAAGCCGGGTGAAACCAGAGCGACGCCCAGATTGAGCAGCAGTACTCCCATACAAGGCGGATAGGCCCTTGTATAACTGGATGTAATTGTGAAGAGGAAAAAAAAGTCTCGCAGTCTAAACAGAACTCCCAGCTTCTTTGGAGCCCCAAAGCAACCGTTGTGATGTGAGGTTTCCAAGACATTTTTTTGTTTTATGTAGGCCAAGGATGTTTATATTGTCGAAAGGAGAGACGAGAGAACACCGTCCGGAAAGAGATTACGAGGATAGTTAGAAGGTGTCTTGAGATCGAGTGCGGAATAGGAGATAGTGGTCAGAATAGATGGTGGTTGATTATTAAAGAATATTGAATTATCACAAAGGTTCAGCGCACGCCCACACGGAAATTCTAGTCCAGATCACGCGAGAATCAGAATCGGAAAGAATTAAGACGGGAGGCAATTCAAGAATTAAAAGAAGAGCAGAATTGAAATGAGTTGAAGAATGAAGGGTCGAGCAATCGGCATATGAGTGAATAGAAGTTAAGATGTGCAGTGAGAAGATCATTAAATGAAAAGTAGGATAAAGTAAGGAGATAAGACAGAACCTGAGGAAACACCACTATTGACAGAAAAGAAGAAGAAGTCGCCCCAACAACAACGAGCCGTATTGAGCGATTTGAAGAAAACTAGACATAAAGTAGCAAAGAGAAGGAGGAAACCGCAAAAGGAGGGGAGCCTGGAGAGCAATGACGCGTGCCATACCCGGTCCAATGCTTTGGATATGTCAAGCGCCATACGCAAGTCTCCCCGTAGTTCCTAAAGGGCGGAAAACCAATAATCAGTAAGATATGGAAAGTATATCGCAGCTAGACTCGAGCGCCTGAAGCCGTTACTGGTGATCGGAAGAAAAGTGAAATGAAGATTCCAGAATATCTAAGAGTGAGAGTTGAGAAGGGTTTCAAAGATCTAGATAGAATACAAGCTAAGAGCTATAGGGCGATAGTTAGAAGGATCAAGGAGCGGCTTCCTTTTTTCGAATAGGTTGGACATGTCGTGCTTCCAACACTGAGGGAAAAGTGGGTTAGTAATTGAGACATAGAGAATATAGTTGAACAAGGGGCGGATTAGCACGGAAGCACACTCCCTCAAAACTCGGGGAGGAATGCATCCGGGCCACCGCCTTCCTGACGTTCACAGATTTCAGGAGCCCAAGCACCCGATCGAATGTAATCACAGGCAAAGGCATAGGACACCTGAGAGGAGAAGGAGGAGGATGAGGAATGCCAGAATCGTCCAGGGTTGAGTTGGAGGAAAATAAGAGGCCGAAGAGATTGGCCTTTTCATGTTTGGAGAATTAGCAACAGAACAATCAGAGAGAATAAGACACACGAGGAAAAGACAGATTTACAAAGTTGTTAGAGATGTTTTTGGCAAGAGGCAGAAAGATTTGTCAGTAGGAGAACCACGGAGGTTAGCGCACTTTCGTTTTGATGAAAGCCCGCTTTTGCTCGTCGAAGAGTATCCCGCAACGATTCTTGCAGAATGAAAATTAGCAAGAGTTGATAAGGAGAACGAGAATTTTTCCATTCCCTGTACGCACTGTCTTTAGCCTGATGGCCAGAGAAACAAGCACGAATCGAACCATGGATGTATGAAGGAGAGAAAGATTTAAGTCGAAGAAGGAATAAACCTGCCTCTACCTAATCAACGATACAGATTCTCCCACCTTATCGGCAGAAGTCGGAGCGTCACCAGAGACAAAGCAGTCATTTCCAATTATAGTTAGAGTAGAAGCAACGCAAGGCCCCCCAATCGGCCCGATCAAAGTGCCAGAAAAAACGCCTGGGGCAAAAACCGCATGTTGGAGAGAAAGTATTAAATTAAGAGATAATAAGGTTGTGGTCAGATTTACGAATAGGAGCGAAGGTGGTGTATTTATAAGGAGAAGGACTAGTGGTGAAACATTAAGGTCAAGAGTGTTCAAGATTCGGTTGGGACGATCCGGAATGTGTTGGAGGGTTCTTTAATTAGTTGCTCCCAGATCGTTGAGAATGTGAATGATTCGGCAGCGCCCCCCCCCCGCTCCCTCCCAACCTACAATTCAGTAATGAGAAGGAACCCAACAACCATTCAGTGTTGTGTACATAAATTCCCTAGATAGAGGACCTCAGTATTTGATGAGAAGATATAACAGTTCTCGTGAGAAGTAGTAGATATTCAAAAAAGCCGTGAAAATCTGTTCTGTTAGGAGAAAGTAGCAGAAGCACAAGATATTGTAGTAGAAGGATGAAAGATTTTAAGCCATAGAACATCGAAGTTAGGGATTCGAGATTTCGAGACGTGTTAAATAGGAATGTTTATGTTTACATAAGCACACATACTCCACCTTCAGACGGAAATTAATTAAATAAGTTGTAGTTGGATACGTTTAATGAGTTAGAGGATGAATTCTTAGCCATCTGAGTCCCAGACAAGAGCAAAAGGTTAGGTTAGAGTTAGAAGAGGTGATATTCCACAGAGGCAGAAGTATTGAGTTTGAAGCCCGGCGGAAAATGTTGGATAACAAGTCGATAGGAAAGTCCGCGCCGTGCAAATTTGCATCCAAACGCACACACAGCCACGCAAAACAAAACAACAGACGTATCAGAACAGACAAAACAACAGTCAAAAAAAAAAGTGAAATCACGATAAAATTGATTGTACGTCAAAACCTAAAACTTGAAAATCGAAGTAAATGATTCAGTACATTATATTTAAGAAAATTTTAAAAGATCTAGAGAGTTAAAAAGACACAAGAATCTACACACTACAACTAAACACATTAAAATATCTACAACACGCCTCAGAGCGAGTACTGTACGCGCAGCACACACACAGCTACACAAACACGCAGACAAACAAAATAACTTAACTTATTCACATGAGTTGAAAATAAGCTGAATTTAAAAAAAGTCCACCAACGTAATGAAAGACTTGCATTAGAAACGTTAAAAATTTAACATTCTAAAACCTTATACCTATGAAATAAGAAGGGTAAATACCAAAATCCTATTCATATAGGATATTAACTCTTTAAAAGAAAAAGCAAAATATATATATATAATATATATATATATATATATATATATATATAAGACCCATCACTAGTATAGTAAATAGTGGTACTATAATCTTGTAGACGTACATACTACTTCAATAATTATCATTGAATGTATATATAGACTAAGAGATAATATATAATATCAATATACTATAATATTTATATAGTATATATTAAACTAAACGTACTTTTTGTATAAATTATAATTAAAGATGAATGAAGAGGAAATTATAACACATTCTAGGTGTTATTATAAAATGAAAACACTCGCTTTTTTAGGGGTGTTTCGATTATTAACGAATTAAAACTCTGTATATAATAAGTTCGAGAAGAAGGAATTAACCTGCTTTATATTACAATATAATAAAATCACATATTTGCCTCACTTATATCGTCACATGCACCTCAACCAGGGCATTAAATGGTAATTTCCGTTTATAGAGCAATAAAAAAAACGACGCTGTATTCACTATTATTTTATTTATTTCTTAAAAAGAACTTTAAAATTAATTATATTGAAGTGGTTAGTTACTATCTCCTTATTTAATTTTATAATAATATATATAATGTAAGTTATTATGATAAATATAAATCACTATGTCTTAGTGCGATGCCGCACGCTGGTCTGTTGGTGCCCGCTCCCATTTAGTCTTTGTTTTCCCGTTTATTTAAAAAAGGTCTGATTATTAAAAAGTCTAAAAAAACACTGCGTTTGTCACTCATTCAAATTGCCTGCGAGCGCTAAAAACTCCAGAAACTCTCAAGAGGATGATAATGTGTGGACTTAAGCAATATACTTTTGAGATAATCCAGTTTCAATTACTAATTGTTCACTTTTTTCCTGAAAATGTACCAAGGGAATACTAGATATAATCTTTTTAGATATAACTGTTAGTTAAATTACATATAAGGAGAATTCTAATATGTAATTAACACTTATTACATCTTTGTGAATGATACAAATGAGTTATTTTAATATTATAGTTTTGTTATAATATAAAAAATATATAAAATAAGAATAATAATGCAAGTTACAAATTATATACCTCACTTTAATAATACTCGTATATTATTAATATAAAATATTTTTTTATTTATAAATAAAATTAATATTTAACTAGTTTATACTAAATTTTTATTAAAATAATAATATGATTTAATATAAAAAAGAAACACTGCGAGTTATGTGTTTTAATATTCATATATACATTAACAATATATAAATTTTAATTAATGTGAAAAAAGTATTAATAGCAAAATAAAAAATAAATGAATTTATAAAATAATCTTTTATAAATAAGAATAACATAAATATATATAAATAATTATATAAATAATATAAATAAATTAGATAATATAATCACACTCAAGTTATTATGCACCAAAATAGAGTCACGGGACAGAAGCTTTTTACAAAAGGAAGGAGGACAATGTAAATGAGAGATAATAAATGAGGATGAAAGCCTTAACCCGAGAACGCACCATATACGCTTAAAAAGCACAATTGTTCATCAAGGATCTAGTGAGTGGAGTTAAGCAGAGGATAAAGGGTAGAAGATTTGAAAAGGTTGAGTAAACTATAGAGAGCATTATAAAATATCAATGGGGAAAAAAACAAGTTGCCCTCGGATTTGCGCTGACTCACGAGATATAACATCAACGTGGCTGTCTATATAGATTTATAAGTAAAGCGTGGACGCTCATCATGCTTTAACAGAATGTACTAGTATCACTGGAGTTTGTTATATTCCAAAATTATATGTGAAGTTTTAGCAAATGCGAGAAAATATAGCAATGCACACTGAGGTATATTATGGACTAGCCGCTAGTGAGAAAAGCAACTAGGTAGAGAGTGAGTAATGAACGATATAAGAGATCAATATGTCACACGCAATATCGGCAATAAAACAAAAGCAGACTACACTGGCCGTCTTTTGTGGAGTACTCCTAAGGTAAAACAGACAGCATATATGCTATGTCAGAATTTACTCAGAGAATATTTACTGAACTTTACTAATGTCGTTATGAGATGAAATAGAAGGGGTTTCACATGGAAAGATTAAGAGGAGGGACTTATTTTAATTAAGATCACTGCAAAGCCTTAGAACTCAAATCCCTAAATCGCAATAAAGCAATGATGAGTTAAAGAGTAAAAGAGACATTCGAGAGTCACAGAAGTTTCCCAAAAAATGTGAGAAAAACAATACCCAAACAAGGGCGGATAAGACCTCTTATATAACTGGAAATAACAAGTATGAGGCAATACGAGATGCAGATAGAAAAAAATTCCACTCTTGGGCATGCGCCCACATGGAGAGCAAGTAACACACATCCTGAGCTCTTCTCTGATTTGAGACACCTGATATATACCCTGCTTATCCAGAGGTATATATCCCCGTAATATGAGTGATAATTATGTTTATGGTATTTCACTCACACCCATCTTCAGTCACACACTTATTGTTAGAGGTAAATAGTGTACACACTGAGACCTTCAAGAAATGTTTTATACTATGTATGTATTTGAAAAGAAATTCCTTTGAATAGTTTACATTGTATCACATTTTTCGCTTCGCACAGCGTAAATATGCGTCTGCGGACCGCAAACGCGGCGGCGTTACGCTCTCAGGGAAGATACCGTTGCTGCACTGACGGTGCCCACTGCGAGGAGACGAGGGGGCAAGCGGTGAGAGATATAACTTATTTTGCGGAGCGCGACGATAATAGACGGGCGGCACTCTGTCTGACGGTGTTTTTAGAGACTTGAGGTTCTGACAGAGGGGTCTACCCACACCTGCGGACGCGGACTCGAGAGAGCGCGGGGTTCACTATCTGCAGATTTCACGCAGTATAGACTATGACACAGAGTGATGGATAAGACTCGATTTTCAGAAGAAAATAAGATACAGATGAGGAGCCAGATTCCTCGCACATGGATGCATATTGCACTAGTATGGAGAGTTGAGTCATTTCAGTCGGACGAAGGAGATGACCTCAAGCTATTACATAGTAGAAAAGTATCAGCATGGCTCACGCAGTATAAGTCTTGAGATATATAAGTATAAGACATCCAAATTGAAGTAGAAAACGCCACAGATACCCTGCATTAGGAAAAATATAAAAATAACCAAATTACGCAGGGGTAGACAGCCACGACGCAGAGAGAGGGTATTTGAGTCGCCGCCATATAATTCTCACCGACTGAAACTGGGCACTATGTGAGGGGACGCCCGTATATCGAAGGAGCGATTAGAGATATAGATATAAGTTGGCAACAGTCACGCCCTCCTAGAGAGCACGTATGGTGGTCACAACTGGATACCCCAATTGGAAAGAGAATGAGAGAGTCCACGATGGCAACTGACGCGTGTCATAAACGGACCTTCGATGGCAACGCCTTTCGACTATTGTGAAAGCCGCTGCGACACTACACAAAATCTCTCCAATATGTGGCCCATAAAGAGTCAGACACAACCATATATAATATGCTCATTTAAGAAATGTAAAGGATAAAGTATATCAACTAACAGTTGGCTTATGAGACAAGACACTCCTAGACAGAAAAGCTATAACTGATTATATAGGATAAGAAAGGGGAATGAAGATCCGCATAAGATAATGTAGTAATATCGGCAGAGCGGAGTAACATAGAGAGGTATATAAAAGTAGGAAGTTTCAAAGAATTTCTAGTGTCACAAGAGCATACAGAGAGTTGATACAGAATAGGGATACCCGATAGTTTTGACAGAAGTATAGAGCACAGCGGAGAGAATTGATCGATTGTTCTATGCAGACTGAGCACATTGAGTCATATCAGATCATATGCTCGCTTTGAAAGTAAATCGAAAAAATAAGTTGAAGCCTGATAAATTAAAGTCGCACTACGCACAGAGCGAGAGGGATAGGATGTGAAGCCATTCAGACCAGAGGTGCGCCGCCCACCCATAAGTTACACTGAGTGTCACTCCTCAAAATAAGCTGACGCGCGAATGATCAAATAGATCACTCCACGACGCAGTTGAGTCTCGTGTTGTTATGTGCTCGTGTGTTAACGGTTGTGCTGTAGGGAAGGATGGCTAGGTAGTTAGACCATCATAGTCAATGATGTAAAGATAGACATGATAGAGACGATCTGTAAGTACAAGAATCGCAAGTAAGGCCAGGTGAGGATATACCTACCATGACGGCATATCATGGTACCGCCGCACAAGAGTGAGAATTAAACCGATGAGAAAAAGGAAGCCGAAAAGAAATGTGGGCCAATGGTGTCAGGATAAGGAATTAGGAGATTAGACGCTACACTCAGGATATTCCCTATCTCCGAGATGACATCCAATCCAGATAGAGGACGAGAGGGCAATATGTGTTATCCAAAAGTTTATAGTAGATGGTTATGTTCTCATGGCAATGTCACAGGCTCACTATAAATATAGATTTTATCAGAAATTACGAAGAGGTCTCCGACAATAAGGAAGAGGTCTCTAACAATCAAATTCATTCTAATTAGTATCAAAGAGCGTATACCCTATCTGCATAAAATAATGGGGCTAAGTCGCAACCATATCGAGAGGGTGGCTAGGGCAGAGAGGAAAGGGGGATACAAAACTAGGAGAGAAGTAAAATTTGTCCACTTGCGCCTATGGATAATCAAAGCGAATTTCTCTACCTGATATGAAAGAGAAACGACACCCGAGTTTGCCGGAACAACTCGCGATCTAACTCAGTGAATAGGAGAAAAGGTCCTCCTGTTGACACGTATGACAAGTAGAGACGTTGCGTCCGCCACTTCATAAGGTCGAAACGCGAAAGAGAGAACGGTCATAGCCGCAAAAATGGTAAGGTCAGGTAAAATTGGGTATACAAAGCCTAGTAAAAACTACTACACAAACAATGATCGCCTTTGTTAGGAGTCAAAACTCCAAAGTAATCTCAACGTTTGCTCACATTAGCTGTTAGAAGAGGATAAAGTAGTTACTTAAATATATAATCACAGGTAGTCATAATACTATATTATATATATATAAAATATATTTATTAATAATATATATAATATATATATATATATATATATAATCATAATATTATAATATATAATATATAATAAATAATAATAAATATATATATTAGTATATATATAATTAAATATATATATAAATATATATATATATATATTATAATATTTATATATAATATATATATATATAATAATATATATATATATTATATATAATATATATATAATATTAATATTTAATATAATAGTTTCACACCATAATCACGGGCATTAGAGCCTCATATATAATAAGGAGGGAACTTCTGCTTAGGTAATTGTAACTTAACCTATAGATCCGATCATAGGATCGTATAAACCCTATCGACTGCTTTAAGTGCCTATATAATAATTGCAAGATAACTTATAATATACTCCGTTGATCTACCGTTATTTAATATTTCGAAGCCACTAATATAATATTAATTAATATTTTATATATTATTATTTTATTTTTTTTACAGTTGTCTAACACACCTAATCATCCCATAAGAAAGGTCATAGTTATATTATCTTTTATATATTATGATATATATATTATATATATTTTCATTTTATTAATCTTTTAACCAATCATTAGTATTATTATTTAAGTCGATTATTTATGCATAATATATTTAACTATCATCTCAAACCTCCTAATGCGTCCAAGTATAAAGAACGAAGATAGGAGATGTGTCTGGACACCTGGTGACCCGGCTAACCGCGGTCGAGGGTCGTGAATCGTGCTCGGTGCTTTTAATGAGAGTTGTTTTCTCTGGCATGTAGCTCCAGAGCATCATTATATATTAGAGTGTATGTAGGGGGATAAAGTGGAGCGATTAGATGTGAATATGCGAAACTACCCTTCATCGCGCGAATGTAGGGTATTCCCAGAAATTTTGCTCCAAGGTTGAGAAAAGATTGAGTCGTTTAAATTGCCAACCATTGCTTCTCACAACTGCTCGAGGCTTATATCGAGTGCTCGATGTTAATTAGATATCTCTCGAGGTAGAGTTGGGACAGATATAATTTGAATCTTAGCTTACACCACTTATCTCATTTTATAGTATATGTGTGATATAGATGTGCATTGTCTTGAGACAATACTTGATAGTAATATCAGAATATAATTCTTGCTTATAGGTATATTTACAATATAGCTTAAAATTTCAGTAAAACCATAGAAAGATTCTTGTAGTATGTATAGGGTATTCTATTGTTTGTCTCTGTGACACCTATGGAGTTAAGTATGTGTGTCCTTGTAAGAGACTAGTAGGAACTCAGCTGCTTTATAATTGGTTTCCTTAGAAGAGTAAATGTACTCCATTATCGTTTTATAATAATAGAGAGTTGGTAGAACCGATAAGGTTTATCCGGTGGCGAGCGTCAGACTGATGTACCTTGTGCATTATTGGTGCCCGTCAAAACGTGCAGAACTATTATCTCACAGAAGTAACCGTAATGATTCCTCCTTAGTTCATCCCGTGGTCAGTGGCGTGGGGTTGAACAGCTGTCAACCCTGCCTCTAGAGCAAGCAGGCAGAGATATGCGCTTCTTGTTCGTAATATATCACACATGTATTGAGTTGAGCTAATATATAGTCTTATGAGCTATACTATATTATATATACAATTTTAGGAACGGATTTAATTATGGTAGAGGAATATTAAGTCATACTAATAAATAATTAACATTAATAAATATATATACTATATATATTAAATTATATATATAATATATTAAATATATAATATATATTATTATATGATATAATTATTATAATATTATATTAATATTATATACTATGAGATATATATATATAATAATTTATATATAATTATATATACTATATAAATATATAATATATAAGTATATTTAATTTTTTTAGTTCACAAATAAAATATATCATATAATATATATTAAATATATAATATATATATAATAATAATTATATAATATTAATATATATAATTATATATATATATTATATAATATATATATAATATAATATAATATATATATAATATAATATATTCTAATATATATATATATATATAATCATATATATTATATATATATTAATTATATATATAATCACCAACAATATATTAAATCTAATATTCACTCTACACTTCAATTCAACGTCCGATACATAAAACTGATAGAGTCAAATGATATGAAAGAAAAACGTCGAACTCCAGACGTTATATATTTATTTTATCGAGCTACGCTAAACATGTTTTTATCATGGTTTGGCGTTTCTTAATTTGTCTATTTTTTTTGGTTTACCTATACTTATTAATACTAGCATTTATTATATATTGCTAAGAGCGATATAACTACCTGTTTTTTCAAATAATCGTCAAAGAATAATAGAGTATAATATACTTCAAATATAACAGACATTTAGAGAAGTAAGTGAATAATTACATTTATGATTAGTTTATGAAATACCGATATAAATCATCTGAATTGTCATTAATCCATTTAATTGTGCCGCGAGAGATTTTTGAGACCTGGTTTTCATAAATTCGTTTTTCAGTCGTATCCCTCGTCCGCACCATACTTAGTAGAGAGTGTTAAAATACTTATTTCAGAGTGACTCACTATTTCATGATTAACACAATGAAATTTAAACAGAGCACGGTCGAGATCATTGTAGAAAAGAGGAGCGTATATTATTCAATTAGCTATAATATCAACACCATGGTATTTAATATATCGTCTATCATATTATATTTAACGTAGTATGACCTGAACGGAGATTAGTCCTTGAATATATGATAGTAGGAATTATTCTTCCTACAGAGGCCGCAAAGAGGCGTGATGTTTAGAGAAATAGCTACAATTTGAGACCTCTTATAATGAGATATATGGAGTATACGCAATGTTGATTACATTGTGACTTCAGACTTACCTCCGACAATTAAATCCGAATGGGTAATTGAAGCGCGAGGTTTTATGTAATCTGTGTGCATAGTGGAAAATGCGAGAAACACATCAAAGTATGATTGGTAAGTTGGCGTATTAAAAAGAAGATCATGCACTTAATGTTCTGACCTTATTGTAACTATTCATCTCTTATGCGCCGTAGTCCACAAGTAGTTCACCTTGCCCAGATGCCGAGATATTGTTAAGGGAGTATCTAGATATACAAGTAATTGTGTCATTGCGCGCTACGCATGATATGTAAGCTTTGGATCTTTGAGAGAGGGATACTATTAATGGAGAAAATAGGCGTAGAAAGAAACTTAAACTTACTAGATACTGAGGCTATATTGCCTAAACCACTCGTGTCCATGACCTAATATTTAGCTCCTTAACCAAAATTTCCAATTCAATAATTAATTCTATACTTTTACAAATAAATAGTTTAAAAATTGGAGTTTCTTCCAAGTTCAAGTTATGATTTTATATTCTGTCTTCTCTAGAGTGATCGGATTAATGACTCAGAGAATGATAATCTCATCAATGCACAAATGATCTGAGTTATCTTTAATATTAAGTTAAAAACGCTGTATTGAGCTATCCAAGGAAGAAGATACCGTTAGAATCTGAATGCTAATTAGCAAAAATAAATTTTACTACTCTTTCATGTAGAAGTATTACATAATGTTTGCTCATAAAGTTTTGTATTTTATTCGAGCAGTCAATTTTTCAATATCTCCATATATCTATAACGAAATAGGTCTCCACGTCGTCACCGATTAATCACATCTCTCATGTATTCCCTCGAAATATATTGCACCACGTGTCCATTCCATTTAATATTTGGCATAATATAAGTGATGTATTATCAAGAAAAATTATGAGGTCTTCGGTTTCGAATGTAGCTATACTATGTATGTCTAATAAGGATCAAGAAAACCTATTTGTTTATCTCTTCAGTGGTTCTACTCATCGCTCATGTCACAATTGAAATCTTGAGCAGGAACAAACAACACTGTACACAGAGAGAGAATAGCAGGCAATCAAGCGATCGTGTTAGCTAGAATTATGGACTCGATCCTCCCCAAAGAGTCGAGAACTATATCGCTGAGAGAGAAAATATTCTTCTTTGTGTTAAATGTTTCTTTCCAACGAATAATAAAAGGATCATACAACAGAGATTTGTGGGTTGTACGATTGCGTTTTGGACAAGGAGGTTCAATAGTAATTTAGGTGGGGGGAGCTTCGCCATGAATGCGAGATAAGTTGAATCAACAAAGTCCGTATTATTGTGTGGGTTTGGGTTGGTCACTGGAAGAGCAATCAAAATGCTGCATATTGTTACATTCATATTTGGGTGACGACTAGCTGAAATCAGAGTAAGGCAGTTCTAAGCTATAGAAGAGATAACGAGATTCACACGTGACATACCATCAATTGTCGCTACAAAATTAACGATCGAAAAACATATTTTATAGTCTCTGTTTAGCATACCCCGACGTATTGTCAATTATTCGTTTATATTCCTGCGCGAGAGACTATCTCGATTATTGGAGCTAGAATACGCGTATCATAGGGACTCCGCCTATCTCCGGTACGTCATTTAATTTCCTATAAAAATCGTCTTGTGAATAAACTATAAGTGAGGTATATCATAAAAAATATCCGAGCCTCAATAATGCTAAATGTTATAGCAAACTTTATATCAGTAAAACCTGTGGAGTAAGAAAAATGTATGAGAATTGCAAATCTAACGCCACATTTTATTATTGGTGAGACAGCGCTTAGTATTACATATATAATATTGAGATATCTAGTTATACTCAATCTTGTTAATACCCAGAAATCAAATTATACCATTGATAATATTGTTAGCATGTAATTTAATTATGATGTAGTATATGTGTATATAGCTAAAGTATTGTTAATATCATATGATTTCTCATAAATTACATATATATTGAAACAATGACTATGAATATATTCATTTTCTGCCATTGCAAAGTATAATAATATCTTATACCCTTTTACACTCACATCTGAAAATATTGATAATTGATACCTAATACAGGGCCGCCAGCCTATTATAAGGTGTTTATATATATTTCAGTCCACAGTGTGGCAATAGCTCTTTTATGTATTAAGATACTCGTTGAGAGGTGAGTCCTGTACATTGACTCAAAATAAAAAAATAAAAAATCTAATATCGTATATGAAAATGTATAGCTAATTTTGTTTATTAAAGACTTTCGCCCATACATCGTGAAATATTATTTCTAAAAGCATAATTTTGGAAGTTAAAATACTTGCAAAAAAAAAAATCATTATTTTGACTATTAATACTGTAATGAAAATATATGAACATGGGCAGGCTTTTCGCAGATAAAATCATAAATGTATATAAAATTAAAAATATCAGTAGTGTCAAAAATATTGCGGATTATCTACTTCTTAATGATGATTTTTAATTACTACAGTTATAAGTATAGTAGAAAGTTGTGCTAAAAACTAAATTAGTAAATCTAATATTTATATAATATATCATTTATATAAAAAACATAATATACCAAAAAACTTACTCGGATCACTATTATAATAATTTAAAAGAATTTTTTTCAGCTCCCGTTTAGAGTCAAGTTATCCAAATAGTCGTTAAAATATTATATATATAAAAATAGTAATAGCTATAAATAAAAAAATTTACAAACTATACTATTAGCTCTATATAAATCACTCAAAATACGTGCATCAGTATCTCAGTAAGATTTATTCTCTAAGTAATACCTCGGAAATGAGTTTAACTTATAATAACACATACCTTTATCTCAAATTCTAGTATACAGTAACGAGGAAAAATCACTAAACAGATAACTACACTATCACTATATTATATAATTAGAGATATAGATAATCGTAATAGCTGACCTATATATACATTATTTAAAACTATTCAGTAAAAGGTCCTCAATTCATTTTGTTAATGTAAAGCACCGAGGACAAAGAAGACGAAAATTCACATTATATATTATCCCTACCTGTATTATATATATTTATATTATATATATTATTATATTATTATATTACATACATAATATGAAATAATATTTATTAAACTAAATTATTATAAAAGTAAATTATATACTTATTATATTAGTGAGGGTCATTTATTAAAGATAATAAAAGAATAACTTTAATATATACCATTAGGTATATGATTATATATAATTATAACTATAATAATAATAATTTTGGAATTTTGCCCACATTAAATTTATTGTAAATTAATGTAATAAAGGTTTTGGTAAGTGAAATGTTGAGACAGTTTGTGAAATCAAAGA
>JABUQX010046145.1:60000-62500 GCA_015478945.1 Trachelipus rathkii | reverse complement strand
CGCTAGTCCCGCTAGTTCCGCTAGTCGCTAGTCCGCTCACGAGCGCACTAAACAAGAATAAGGTGCGGACTAAGCCGGAGGTGGCGGAGACGTGAGGAATTAGCGGACTTCACGTGCGGATCAAAAAAAGTTTTCGCTCTTTTGTTCCGCACCTTTTTTGAAAATGAAAGTATAGTTTACTTATTAAGAAGAATTCTTATTGGTTAGAAAAAGAAATGTTAATTTTTAATTTTAAAGTTTATAACTAATTATACTTTAGTCTAAGACTTATTGTTTTTTTAATAATTAAACTTCAAAACCAATCTCAACCTCCTTAATGGTCCATATAATAATAAATAACATTTAAATTGAATTTATAATATACTGTATATATATAATTATTATAATATATAATATATATATATATATATATATATATATATAATAGTATATATATATATATATATATATATATATATATTATATATATTATATATATATATTATATATATAACATAATATATATATATATATAGTATATAATATATATATATATATATATATATATATAAATATATATAATATATAATATATAATATATATATTATATATATCATATATATATATACATATATATATTCGATATATATATATATATATATATATATATATATATATATAACTATATTATATATAATATATATATTATATAGTATATATATATATATATATATAGCTACACAGACTGATTACGTAAGCATTAGCATCGACTCTGCAAGCGTCGAGGCTTTCATGATAGATTCTACTAAAGTCTTGAACGAAATAGTACTTCTTATGGGGTGGACAGGGTGGTCAAATATTTCAGAAGGATGGCAGATGTATTTAGGTGAGTGATCCATATAGTATAGCAATGTGTACTTGTGAGAATTAGAATACACTAACACCACAGACAATTTCCTCTTACTATTCCCATTCAGAGACATCTTTCCACCATGTCAGCAAGAACAATAGAAGAAGAATATGAGAGGAAGTTTTGTTGGACTTGTTCATAAAATATAATACACCTCTCCCCTAGTTCTGCTGCTGTAGGAGCAAATATTAGTAATTGGTGAGGATATTTTGAGGGCAAAGAGGTCAGCCTTAACTGCTTTTAATTTTGAGCAGCCTAATCTTTTTGAAAGGTAATATGGATCTCTTGTCCTTTGGAGAAGACATTGAGGAGGAAGAGGAAAATCTTGCAGATTATAAAAATATTGAATTTAAAATTTTTTCATATAATATAATAATTTTTTGGATATATACTATTTAGTATTTAATATTAAAACCTTTTGTGAAGTCGCACATTATTAGCGAAAGACGTGCGGACGTGCGGACCTGGGGACCTGCGGACTTGCGATAGCGGAGGTTTGACGGTCTGAATAGGTGCGGAGGGGCGCTAGCGGACTACGTTTTCTTGAGGTGCGGAGGTGCGCTAGCGAACTACCCCTAAATGAGCGGGGTGCCCACCTCTGATATATAATATACTATTATATATATTATATATATATAATATATATTATATATATATAATATATAATATATATATATATATATTTAATAATATAATATATATATATATATATATAGTTAATACATAGATATATATATATTATTATATATTATATAATGATTATTATAATATATATTATATATATATATATATATATATATATATATATATATATAATATAATATACTATACTATAATAATATATATAGTATTCTTTCTGTTCTTTATCTTCCTCTTTGCCCCAAGAATGGGGGTAAGGGGCGTGTCATGCATCGTAAAAGAAAGAGTAGAAGAATATGACAAAAGTGAAAAAGAAAGCCCAGCCTTACCGCCCCCATCTGTACCATTAAATTAGTGAGAACTCGTCACAGACAGAAAATCCACCCTAGAGCTTCATGGGATCGCGACGGACCCTCACTAAATAGTGAAAATGTCAATGTAAGGGTTCATCCCTTGGCCCAGGTGGGCCCACAACCATACCCCCATACAAAAACGCCCGCCATTCACTCTATTATGCACCTTTATTCCGCCTCTGCCAAACTGACATTTCTCTCCATCAGACATTCGTTCACCGACTCAAATCCACTTTCTCTTCGGTCTGCCAGCCGGTCGGTTTCAACACAACTCGCCACTATACATCCGCTTTAACCAACCGACTATCATTTCATCCTTTCCACATGAACCAAACCATCTCAAACATACTTTCATTTATTCTCTCATTTAGCCCCTTTCTTCACACCACACAACTCTCTAATATGTTCATTCCTCATTTTATCAATTCTTCCTCACACCTAGCATGCCCCTAGATTGTCCATCTGAACACCTTGAACTTTAGATCTATACCACTTATTCCAGATCATAGTCTCACTACTATATCAATAACACACGTAACAAACATACCCCTCATGTAAAGACCCTAGCGCACTCAAGACTTAGTCCTTTACATTCACCAATGATTTAATTGCACCAACA
>JABUQX010046145.1:22500-45000 GCA_015478945.1 Trachelipus rathkii | reverse complement strand
ACTGAAATCCTAAATGTATCAAGAGTTATTTTATTGACATACGCCAAGATAGGAGTAGGTAAAGCTCTTAAATTTTTAATATCATCAATAGCTACCATTAAATTTACCATAAAAAAAATGCGCCCATGGAAAGAAATAGCTGAAACTTTTACCTCTGAAATATACTGAATTCATAGTTTAATTAGATCAAATTTTCAATATTAGATAGATACTTCAAATTTGAGTTAAAATTAAATAGCTCTAAGTAAGACAATTATCAGTTTCTACAAATGGCCGGTTTTAGTATTGCAAAAATTTTGGGTTGCACTTTGTTGACTGTACTATCATATTGTAAGCCAAGTTAACAGTATTTTAAATTTAAAATACTCTGGGCAAACACAGCAATTAACCACCACCACCACCACAAACCACCACAAATCACCACAAATCACCACCACCACCACCACCACATTTCTCTCTTCCTCACTAACTGTTTTAGATCATTTACAGTTTTTTTTTTTCACTATATCATCTGCAGATTCAAAAAATATTTACCTATAAATTCGACACAATTTGACTAATGTTTTGGACCTATGCAATTAATATTTATCTTCCATACATATTTAGCTTTCTTTGAACACTTAAATTATGTTTAAGAGACCATATTAATTAATAACTACACCCTGTGATTATTGTTCCTGAAAAAATCTAAGTATCACCATGCTGCATTAAACTAGTCTTATAGATTAATTTACTAATCATATAAAAGAAAACATATTTATCTTCACAGATTGTTCATCACACAAGTTTTCAGGTAATGAAAGAGAGAGAGGGTCAGAAACTGGTCGGATCAAACACAGGTTCTCCTCACAATGCCGAAGTTGAAGAAAAGGATGGTGGATTTTTCAGAAAAGGTCAATACTTACACAACAAAATCTAAAAATTTAATAATAATAATAATAATAATAATAATAATAATAATAATAATAATAATAATAATAATAATAATAATAATAATAATAATAATAATAATAATAATAATAATAATAAATAATAATAATAATAATAATAATAATAATAATAATAATAATAATAATAATAATAATAATAATAATAATAATAATAATAATAATAATAATAATAATAATAATAATAATAATAATATTATTATTATTATTATTGTGTGTGTGTATGTGTGTGTGTGTGTGTGTGTATTATTATTATTATTATTATTATTATTATTATTATTAATTTTAGGAATTTCCGGTGATTACAAAAACCATCTGACGAAAAAGGACATTGAAAAGATCGACCAATGGACGAGAGAAAACACAAAAGAAATTGAAAATGACTTCAAATACAAAATTAATAAATCTATAAAACTTGAATATTAAATAAATGTTGTTTTTCTGGTGGTACTTTTATTATTATTATTATTATTATTATTATTATTATTATTATTATTATTATTATTATTATTATTATTATTATTATTATTATTATTATTATTAAAAATAATAATAATAATAATAATAATAATAATAATAATAATAATAATAATAATAATAATAATAATAATAATAATAATAATAACAATAATAATTATTATTATTGTTATTATTATTATTATTATTATTATTATTATTATTATTATTATTATTATTATTATTATTATTATTATTATTATTATTATTATTATTATTATTATTATTATTAAAAAATAATAATAATAATATAATAATTATTATTATAATAATAATAATAATAATATTAATAATAATAATAATAATAATAATAATATTAATAATAATAATAATAATAATAATAATAATAATAATAATAATAATAATAATAATTATTATTATTATTATTATTATTAATGGTAATAATTACCAACAATAATTTTTTTTTGTATTTTGTGTAAGGATTATTCTATTATTATTATTATTATCATTATTATCATTATAATCATTATCATCATTATCATCATTATCATCATTATAATCATTATAATCATTATTATCATTATTATCATTATTATCATTATTATCATTATTATCATCATTATCATCATTATTATTATTATTATTATTATTATTATTATTATTATTTTTATTATTATTATTTTTATTATTATTATTATTATTATTATTATTATTATTATTATTATTATTATTATTATTATTATTATTATTATTATTATTATTATTATTATTATTATTATTATTATCATTATTGATTATTATTATTATTATTTTTATTATTATTATTATTATTATTATTATTATTATTATTATTATTATTATTATTATTATTATTATTTATTATTATTATTATTATTATTATTATTATTATTATATTTTGAGTGCTTCATGAGGATTATGTTAAATATTTTGAATATTCGTTGCATTAATTATTCAGAGTATAAAAATCCTTAAAACATGTCTCCAATTAGCATTAGATGCAGAGATTCTTTTCAAAGTGGCTCGTACAGCTCCAATGTATATCTCGTAAGAGGACTAACGACACTTCATTATAAAGCAAGAAACTGGTGTGGTTTGAAAAGGTTTTGAATTCTCCTCTATGCGACTAACCTTTTATAATAATAATAAATTAATAATAATAATAATAATAATAATAATAATAATAATAATAATAATAATAATAATAATAATAATAATAATAATAATAATAATAATAATAATAATAATAATAATAATAATAATAATAATAATAATAATAATAATAATAATAATAATAATAATAATAATAATAATAATAATAATAATAATAATAATAATAATAATAATAATAATAAATAATAAATAATAATAACAAATAATAATAATATAATAATATTAGTAACATATTTGTTCACTACATATTGAACATAGGATAGTAATATTAGGAACATTGTTCAGTTTGAAGAGCAATGCTAACTTTTCAAGAATGATAGAGAGAAAAGAAAATGCTATGAGTATTGGAAAATGGTATGGAAGAAATAGCCACTGAATCGTCTAAAGTAGAACAAAAGTTAAAAGTTTGTGCGATGAATTCAGCTTTAACAGTAAGACAATAGAAGTGGAAGAAAAGAAGAATTGTCAAAGTTGGATATGACAATATTGACAAAAAAAAAAAAAAAAAAACAGAAAGAGAGAGAAGAGAAACCAAAAATGTTATTGCCTTTCTACTTAGAAGAGTATTTGAAGGATTTCGAAATAAAATATAAATAGTATGAGGTTCTTATGTTTTAAGATGACGATAAATAGTAAAGGCTTCAATCCTGCTATGACTTGCATGATGACAGGCATTATTCTTAAGCTAAGATGTTTGAGTTTTAGTTGACGAGAAAGAAATAAAATGTAGCCTCCATGTCGGTGAGATTCACTTCGGTTATGTATTTGCGTACTTGGAGGGTACCTTTACCTACCGCCTACTTAATAATTATTACAAAACGAACATCAAAGAAGTAAGATCTGAGCGCTTCAAAAAGTTAACCGTCAAAATACCAAAAACGTGTCCTCATTGATGACTGGTCCGTTGCTATGGAAAATTTGAATAGTCAGAACAGGATTCAAAGTTAGAGATGGTCGGATAAACCCAGAAACCCAGAGAAGAAAAGGGAATATTAATTTGACGATATGGGAAATTTAGAAACCGACTATACTGTATGTAGAGTTTATCTCAAAGATGGCTAGGGATATTGGTGCTAATCTGTTTTATTGCTCAATGTTGTTCTGGATTGAGATTGCATTAAATTTGATCAGACTATTCTGAGAACTAAAGTTAAGTTATGGGAGCTGATGGCAGGGCTGCGGAGCCGTGGAGCCACAAGGTTTTGGTTCAATTACTATTTTGCTAACATATATGAGATTTGTTTCTAGTCATTTTCATTGCGCTGTATCCAGATATCATATTGGTTTTTACCTATCACTACCAGGTCTGGCGCTGTTAAAACGAAATCATTTTAAAAAATGTAAAATTTAATTTCATAAAGGAAAAATCGAGATATCATTTTATTATTTGTTCTATCATGAAATTTTCATTGCATAAATAATTGGGAGAAGTAAACGTTTCTTATTTGAATCATCTGTTTGTATAGTATACCTAACGTTTTGCTTCTGTATACTGTAAAAAGAAAAAAATATTTGGCAATTTGTTTAATGTTTTCATGTGAGTAGGAGCAAAATTAAACGTGATAGACAAAAAAAAATAATATGATTTTTGCATTTAGTGCAAGGATATACATAAGAAACAATCACCGGATCATAGGAGAAAGAAAAATCTTTAAATTTGTTACTAATGTGCTTTTACTTTTATTACTACAATATATATATATATATATATATATATATATATATATATATATATATATATATATATATATATATATATTAATAAAAAAAAAAATATATATATATAAATCATCTATATAATATATATATAATATGTATATAATATATATATATATATATATATATATATATATATGTAATAATATATCTTCTTCTTCTTCTTCTTTAATATATATATATATATATATATACGCCTCGTGCGCAGGAGGTTGAGTCACCGACTCTCATACGAGAAGGACGCTGGTTCAATCCTCCGCGTAGCAGTTGGGTTTATCTACCTGGGGCAGAATTAAAAACTTGGCTACGAGAACGTTGGTAACGCTGGTTTAGGATAGCCATAGCAAAGTTCGATTTCCTGTGGTCCCCAAGTGTTACCCCCTGCATAGGGGATAAAAGCACGTTAAAAGGTAGTTTATAATATAATATATATATATATATAATATATATATATATATATATATATAATATATATATATATATATATATATATATATATATATATATATATATATATTACGGTAATAAAAGTAATAATTACTTAAGCAACTAAGGTAATATTATTTTCAAAAGTCCAAAACTTGTTTTGTCTATATCAAGTTAAAAATTCGGGAAAAAATTGATTGTTATTGATCAGCACGTTTGAAAATTTAAAAAGACAATGAACATGTACTTGAATAACTGGTCAATGTGATACAGATTTTATTGGATGTCAAAATGAAGAAGTATTAGTTGATCTTCAAAACGAGCATGATAAAACTATTACAAGATCATGTTCCAATGACGTTAATATTGATTACACGCATGAGGTGAGGAGTTAACACTTTACAATACTCTTGCAGCAAATCTTATAAACAAGGTGAAACAAATAGAAAATGTAGCATGTGCCCCAAAATTAGTTGAAGTTTTAAAGCGTCAAGCTGGAAAAGTGAGGTGCACTTGAGGTTTCTCCCTAATAACAGTCAATAGAGCAAATTTAAGCCCTCTTAGAAAACTGGAAATATTCTTTCCTTGCACACAACAAAGAAAATTCAAGCACAGGAAAATTGGGTGAAAGTAGGAATAAAAAGGAAAGAATGTTAACTAAAAATAAAATATGTTGATCTGCAGTTCAGTATCTTCTACAGAATTCAAGATCTGATATTAATTTTAAAAGCTAGGAATGTTCTCTGTGAGCTAGAATTTAAGATGAATAACACTAGTGAACAGGTATCTAGATAGGAGTCAGATAGTTCAACAGTTTCAGAAATTCTTTCTTTTAGTGTCTTGTCAGGTGAAGATGAAGAACCCAATTGATAGACAATGGGACCAATTACCCTTTAGGTATGTGAGGTTATTATGGAAAAATAAATACTTTTTAAAAAGTTTTATTTCTAATTTCGTATCTTACATTAAATAATTTCGAATCATACATTAAATAAGAAAGTGTTTGAGGTGTCTTCTCAGAAGAATTCTACGAATTTTATATTAGGGATTAATATTAAAACTTATGTTATGTTGTCATTATAAAATAAGATTCCATTTTTAATTAAACCCATTTATTTCACAATTTCGGATTCTCCATTAAGTTAGCAATAAAATTCTACAAATTTTACATTCGGTATTCTTCTCTGTAGAATTCTACGAATATTAAACCCTGGGCCCCCTTAGGTATGTGATGCTTTCATGGTAAAAGAGATTTCCTTTTTAAACATTTCAATTTTATAATTTTGGACCCAACATTGGATGAGCAAGTCTTCTCAGTAGAATTGTACGAATTTTACCCTCGGGATTAATATTAAAACTTAGGACCCCATAGGAATATCATGCTGTCATGGTAAAATAAGATTTCATTTTAAAACATTTTTATTTCATAGTTTAGCGCCTATATTAAATAAGCAAGTGATTGAGGTGTCTTCTCAGCAGAATTATACGAATTTTATATTGGAGATTAATATTAAAGCCTACGCCTCCATAGTAATATGATGTTGTCAGGTACAATAAAGTATCATTTTTAAAAATTTCTATTTCATAATTTCGGATCCTATATTGAATAAGCAAGTGTTTGAGGTGTCACCTCAGTAAAAATCTATGAATTTTACATACCTACTACCTAGATCCCTTTAGGAATGTGATGTTGTCATGGTAAAATAAGGTTTCATTTTTAAACATTTTCATTTCATAATTTCAGATATTACATTAAATAAGTGTTTCAAGTGTATTCCCAGTTAAATTCTACGAACTTTACATTCGGGATTAATATTAAAGCCTAGGTCCCATTAGGAATATGATGTCGTATTGGTAAAATAAGTTTTCATTTTCAAACATTGCTGTTTCACAAATTCGGAAACTACCTTAAATAAACAAGTATTTAATGTGTCTTCTCAGTAAAATTCTGCGTAACATTCATGATTAATATTAAAGTCTTGGCTCCATTAGGTATGTGATGTTATTTTTGTAATATAAAGTTTCAATTTTAAACATTTTTATTTCATAAATTCGGATGCTATCATAAATAAACAACTGTTTGAGGTGGGACTTCTCAGTAAAATTCTACGAATTTTACATTACGAATTAACATGTGATGTTTTCATGGTTAAATAAGATTTCATTTTCAAAATATATTTTTCATAATTTCGGATGCTACATTAAATAAGCAAGTGTTTAAGGTGTTTCCTCAGTAGAATTCTACGATTCTTATCTTTGAGATTAATATTAAAGCTTAAGCCAACTTAGGTATATGATGTTGTCATCATGATAAAATAATTTTTCATTTTATACATTCTATTTCATAATTTTGAATCCTTCATTAAATATGCAAGCGTTTGAGGTGTCTTCTCAGTATAATTCTGTGATTTTTTTATTTTGGCATGAATATTAAAGCCTAGGTTTCCTTAAGTATGTGATGTCATAGAAAAATAATGTTTCAATTCTAAACAATTTATTTTCATAAATCGGGATTCTACATTAAAAAAAACAAGTGTTTGAGGTGTATTCTCAGTAAATTTCTAAAAATTTCACTTTCTAGTTTACTATTATAGCCTAGTCTCCCTTATGTATGTTATATTGTCATGGTAAAATAACATTTCACTTTGAAACATTTTCATTTCATAATTTCGGATCATACATTAAATAAACAATTGTTTGAAGTGTCTTTTAAACTGAATTTTACGAATTTTACATTCAGGATTAATATTAAAGCTTATTAGGTATGTGATGTTGTCCTAGTAAAATAAGGTTTCATTTTTAAACATTTTTATTTCATAAATTCTGATGTATAGGATCTTATGATGGTAGAATATGGTTTCATTTTTAAACATTTTTTTTCATACTTTCGAATCCTGCATGGGATTAAAATTAAGACCCTTCAGGTATGTAATGTTGTTGCGGCAAAACATTATTTCGTTTTCAAAGACTTCTATTTCAAATTTTCGGATTCTTCATTAAATATTTAAATATTTGAGGTGCCTTTTAAGTATAGAATCTACGAATTCTACATTCGTGATTAATGTTAAATAATTATTAATGGGCCCCTTATATATGTGATGCTGTCAAGGTAAAATACAGTTTCATTTTTAAACCTTTTTATTTCATAATTTGGGATCCTATATTAAATATGCATGTAATTGAGGGGTCTTCTCAGTGGAATTCTAGGATTTTACATTCGGGATTAATATTAATGCCTAGGTCTTCTTTGATATTTGATGTTGTAATGGTAAAAAAGAAGGTTTCATTTTTAAACATTATTATTTCATAAATTTGGATAATATTTTTAAATAAACAAGTGTTTGAGGTGTTTTCTCATTATAATGGTACGAATTTAACTTTCGGGATTAATATTAAAGCCTAGGCCTTCATACATATATGATGTTGCCATAGTAAAATAAGGTTCATTTTTTTTAATTTTATTTCTTAATTTCGGATCAAACATTAAATAAAAAATTGTTTGAGGTGTCTTCTCAGTAGGATTCTAAGAATTTTACATTCTGGACTAATATAAAAACCTAAGCCTCCTTAGATTTGTAATGTTGTCAGGGTAAAATATAAGGTTTCATTTTTAATCATTTTTTTCATGCTTTCAAATCCCTCATTTAATAGGCAAGTTATTGATGTGTCTTCTCAGTAGAATTCTGCATTTACATTTACATTACTATTATTATTATAACTTGTAACATAAATAATATTACACTGGAATATTGCATCTCATTATGGCCTGTAGCTTCACAACCTACGCTGGTGCCACAAAATAAAATAGACTCTCCCGACTTGTGATGCACTCAATCTGGAAACCCAGTTGGCACCTTTACAGTGGACATACTTAAACCACATAAACCGCTCACCATGTGTGCCCCCAACGTGTAAACCACTGCTCTACGTCAAGCACTGCCATCCTGAAAGTCTTTCACTCACAAAGCAGGCCATTCGTGCAAAGTGTGCGTATGAAGCCCAAATCTGGTCCCTTTCGGACAGTACTTTCAAACCGTTGTATCTCCTAATCCGTGCGTTTATAGGTTTATATGCATAGAATCATTTTTGCTACATTTGTTGTTGGGAATCTCCTCTCCAAGTTTGTCAGCCTATTATTGAATGGACCCTCTATTATATATATATTATATATATTATATATAATATAATAATATATATATATATTATATAATATATAATTATATATATATATATATATATATATATATAATATATATATATATATATATATATATATATGTTTTTGTGTAGTTATATGTATTTATGTATGTGTGCATATATTTGTGTATATGTATTTTTAATAATATTTGTTTATATAAAAGGGCCAGAAAACTCGGTGGTAGAGCACTCGCCAAACAAGGCGAGAGTCCCAGGTTCGCAACTGGTCGCGTGGGAGAATGCGAGCTATTTACTCCCAGGGCTTGGCTTCGTACTGCTCGGATGTTAATTGCTGGTTACACCCCCTCCTAGATTAGGGCCCTTCTCGTGAGTGTGTGGTGATTATCTGGTAATAATATATATATATATATTATATATATATATATATCTATATATATAATATATATATATATATATATATTATATTAATATATATATATAATATATATATATATATATATAATGCTGTTTTATTTTTTATGATGTAGATAATATTTTAGTACTTCACTATCTATGTATCACAATTCATTTCCAAATTTATTCATTTTCAACCAAAATATCCGAGAACCATATTTTAAAAGTTAAGGAGTGAATTTATTTTGATAATGAAAGGAAACTGTGGCCAAAGTGAATGCATAATTAATTCTGAAATGAGAGTATTTAAACCGAACGTAATTTTAATTTATCAAGAGCTCCAGAATAGAAGCAACTTTTCTTTAACTAAAAATTGAAGGTGAGAGAGAGAGAGAGAGAGAGAGAGAGAGAGAGAGAGAGAGAGAGAGAGAGAGAGAGAGAGAGAGAGAGAGAGAGAGAGAGAGAGAGAGAGAGAGAGAGAGAATCTCTAAATTACTTTAATTAATAAAGGAATTGCCAATTCTTTTCCACGAGCATAATTTTTTAGTGTTACGTCAAATAGTTTGTATTTAAATACGTTTAAATCTTTTGCATAGATTTATATTAACTTTCAATTTATTCCATAATTGATTTTAATTTTTCTAGAAAATCGTTTTTGCTTATTTGATTTTTCGAAGAGGTCAATTTAAATTGTCATATTTTGAGGATTCAAGGGAATGTTTTCGCCACTACTATTGACTCTTCTATTCGCTGCGTTCTTCATTTTTACTTCAGAATGTGCAGTGACAGCTAGTAAGTGGTTTTGACGTATTTTGAATAATAATCACTATTCCTATGTAGGAAATATTTTTATTTTATTTTAAAAATTATATTAGTTACTAGCTCTGTAATTAAGAGTTTATGGAAAATATGAAATGTTTATACTTTATATATAATAGGAGTGCAAAAGTTTTTCCAACTTGCCTGCCACTTATTATTATCAACGTCCCATATACATGGGCTATTAATTAAAAAATTACAAATTCTGCCCTATAAAAAAAAGCTTTTCAATTTGTTTGTCTGGTCTAAATGAAAAACCTGAATGTGTGAGGTAATAGTGAGGTAATATATATTTTCCTGTTCTGAAAGGAAATTATGGCAATGCTGACGAGTGGGGACCATATTTCGAAGGAGATATGAGACTCCCTAAAGTTGGGAGGGATGGGTGGAAATACGAGAGTTTCAGATGGCCCAATGGAGTTGTCTACTACTCCTTCTCTCCAAGATTTGGTAAGTTACTCCAAAGTTTTATAACATTCACTGCTTATTATTATTTGAATTGCAATTATTACTACAGTTATTATTATAATTATTTGAATTGAAACAATCAAATAGTTGAGCCTTCAAAATATTTTGTTCTTATCATGTTATGTTTTCAAAAGAATAGAGAGAATATTGCTAAATAAGTTAATATATACAAAACAGTCGAAACCTCCGGAAATACCCTTAATCAGATATCCGTCGTTGTTAAATCATAACCCCTTAAAGCATATTACTTTTATAATATATTCCACTAAATAGATTATCAAAAGTTAGAGACGTTTTAGTTTCTTTTAAAATTTTAAAGTGTAGAACGCTTTTTCAATTACTTTATGAATTGTTCTTTTTAAGTCTACTTTTCAAGCTGAAATTATTCGTTAACAATAATTTCAGTTTGCTTATATTATTTCTTCTTCTTTTTTGGTTTTTGGTTCCTAATTACATATTAAAAAAGGAAGAATAAAAAGGCAAAAACGAAGAACTAAAAATTACGATATCACAATTGCACATGTCAAAATACATTTTATATTTGGCAGAATCAAATTCCTACTTGCTAAATGAGATTTTAATCGCACATTTGACTAAAAAATTGTAAGCAGCGTTGGATTATGCTATAGTATAGGCGAAGCAGATGAAGCAATAGTGACCCATGTGTGTGAGGGTTGAACAATATAATTCTAAAAACGTTTTTTAACAATGATTTTAACTTCTTAACTGATGCAGCAAGGTCTTCCATACTCAGTAAAATCAATTATTTAAATAACATAAATCTTCAAATTATGCATCAAATTAATATTAAGGCGTGTTTCTCGAAGATTGTGGATGAATTTTGTAGCTAGTTGTACAATTTTTCAGATAATTTAGTGGGCCACTTGGAAATCCTAAAATGCCATATATACGTTTTCTTGTAGTTATAATAATATATATATATATATATAATATATTATCATAATATATATATATATAGTATATATTATAATATATATATATATATAATATATATAATATTATATAATATATATTATATATATATAATTATATATATATATATATATATATGTATATATATATATATTATATTATACACTTATATATAATATATATATATATATATATTATAATATAATATATATATATTATAATATATATATATATAATATATTATATAGATATATATATATATATATATATATATATATATATAATATATAATATATATATATATATAAATATTACATCCCTCCCAGGAAAGCTCACAAGCCTGTCAGCACAGCCCTCTTTCTTTATCTCCTCTATCTTCCAAGACCCGATCTTCGATCATAGATATACAGAGGTGGGCATCGTTACTCAAAAAAGTTATTCCTTTACCGTTACCCCTTTACTTGGAGAAAGTAACTCCATTATCGTTATTCCGTTTCTTTGAAATGAAAAGTAAAAGTAACGAAAGTGCCATTACTCCGTTATTTTGAGCTTTTGCCTACAACATTAATTAAGGCATCTTAGGTGATTTATAGGTTTGTGCATATTAAATTTTCAACATTATCATTATTTTTAAAATAAATTTTAATAAAAATTTTTAATGATTATTACATCAAAAATTAATAATTATACATATATTAAAAACACGTATGTATTTGTTTTTATATTAGTTTTTGACATTCGTTTATGAGGTTGTATTTTCAATGTCTCTGCATTCTGTTGGTTACCCTGTAATTTAAATAAAATATACACTTTAATTAGATTTACATAACATGTTGCATAACATCGCAAGATTCCCCCCATTATTTAATTATTATTATTATTATTATTATTATTATTATTATTATTATTATTATTATTATTATTATTATTATTATTATTATTATTTTTTTTTTTTTAAAATTTATTTTCCTTCGATTTCTCTGTTTAAATTTTATAAATATATAAAATAAAATTTAATCACTTTTAAGATACGGCGATTTAGTGAAAAATTTATTACAATTTTATTTTTGAAAATAATTTAAAGTTTTCCGATACTAATTACGTAATACTCGATTTTTCATGTACCTAACATGGCAAAATTTCAGTCTGTTCCTGTCAAAGATGTTGGTTGAGAGTAGAAGTAAGCAACCAATATCATCCTTTGAATATATATATATATATATATATATATATATATATATATATATATATATATATATATATATATATATATATATATATATTATATATATATATTATTATATATTATATATATATATATATATATTATATATATATATATTTATATGTAAAATAACTTCTAATTAGAGGCCAACGTGAACGAGTCATACGCGAAATTCCAAAAACAGCTTATTTGCTACATAGTCGCCATAAATGAACATCTGCGTTCTTAATTAAACAATATAAAACGATAATGTAATATTTAAAAAATAACTAAAATATAAAACAAATGTACAATACACCTTCGATAATTTTACAATACAAAAGTGTATGAAATCGAAATACATTTATTAGTAAATTAATTATACAAGTTTTTTACCTGATTTATTGGGCTTTTTAATGCATCTATCAATCTTTATTTAGTAATATCGTTATTATTTGTAAGCTTCATTTTAAACACTTCTTGTTATTCTCAACACATTGCAAGTGCTGAGAGGGATTTTTCCCAGCTATACCTCTGCTACCTGCATGCGCGTTTGTTGCTCTCTATGATGCAACGTTTTATTGCAGGAAACCGCCCTTTGTGATATTTGCAATGATTAAGATTAAAGAACTCTTATATTTTATGCAATTAACATTGCTAAATTTTTTAATCATTTATTTACTAATTATTTATTTTTTTTAATTTTAAATAAACATTAACATTCCCCCTTTCCCGGACGATTTATTAACTTTATTTAACCCTTTCGATAAAAAAAAAATAAAAATAAATAGGAGAATTTCTTTTTCCTTTTACTTAATCTAAAATATCAAGTCAATTTTCAATCTCCTTCATAAAACACATATTTGAAACCTATATACAATTTTTTCTGAGCTATAAGGATAAAAAATATTATTTTATTCTTTCTGACTTTTCGAAAACAAAAATGTTTTCTAAAATCACACCTTTTTCTTCTTCTAAGCCCACCTATATTGGAAAAGTCTCTCTTTTTGTGAAATGTACTTTATTTTTCTTGTCTCTTTCTGAACTTTGTTTCATAAAGTTTTTTATACCTTCTTTAAATTTTATTTATACTATCTTCAAGTGTAGAAGATTCTCTCTTATTTTGTTTTAAAAACAACTGTCTTTTACCACTTTTATTATAATTTTTACCAGTGGATAAGTTCAAAATCCTTTCATTTTCTTTGTTTGTATTTTGAACTAGATCTATATGGTTTTTTAAACCTTTATCTTTGATATCTTCAAACTCATTTCTCTCAAATGTTGACTTTTTATTTTGCTTAAAAATAGTTCCTCTCGTAATTACTAAATTGCATTCATTTTGCGAGAGAATACCTTTAAAATCGTCCTTATTATTTTCTTTCATAATTTTCCTTGTATTTGGAAGAGACTTTACTGTTTTAGTTTTAACTTTAGAAGATTTGGATATGATTTCTTTATCTTTCTTTAAAATGATTTTTTTTGGCAAGGCTTTAGCAAGTTACTTTTAAATTCACATTTATGTCCGCATTTTCTTTTCTTACTTTTTTAACATCCGTACTACTGAGAGTGCTTATTACCAAAGCTTCATTTTTAGAAAGCTTCATTTCCATATCTTTCACCTCTACCTTTGTTTTAACAGCTTAAGTGTTTAATACGTTGTTACTTTCATTAAAAATAGGTCTTTCATTAAAAATAGGTCTTTTATTTCCCAAACTTCTCAGGTTTGACCTATCTTTAGAAACTTCTTTGTTTGTTTGAATCGCTTCTACATGACCTTTGATTTTAACTTCTACGCCTTCTTCCTTAATAATCTTTTCAAACGAATTTTGCAAATTCACCTTTTTCTAATTTACGTTGGCTTCTATGTCTTTTACTTCAAACTCAGTTTGGAGTTATTTTTCTTATCTTGCATATGAGCATCCACTGCTGCAGTAGTTTCTTCTGCAACTGTGTTCAACTTTGTTTCACCGGTTTCTGGTTTCATTTTTACTTCTTTTTTCTTTTTATTTTTTTTCTTTGTGTTCAATTGATTATATGACAACATTATTTTTAAAATCGCCCAATAATTCTCTACATTTCTTTTCATAAATAAATTGTTGTTTTTTGCTAACTAATTTTAATAACCTCCTTTATTTCTACTTCAAGGCTTTCTAATATTTCATGTACCTTTAACTTCTTATATATATTATTTATTCGTATTGTGTTCAAATTACAATAAACCATGAAATGATAATAATAACCTGTAATCTTTCTTAATCTTTTTCCAATAATACCTATATTATTAATATTATTTATATCATTAAAGAGATCATATTTAATATCTTTCATACTTTTTCTTATTTTCGTAATAAATGAGGAGCTATAAATTTTATTAATTATACTTATACTATATTCCATTTTGCATCTATTTGTCAAAACTCACAACAAATATTGTTTTCATTTATAAATATTATTTTTATTTATATATACCTCAAAATAAAAAAATAAAACTTTGTACTGCATATTAATTTAAAATGGTAATCATTTAATTTATTCCTTCAAATTAAATCAAAATTACTCAAAATTATGTAAGTTACCCTTTACACATATAGTTTTCTTTTCAAATAGAAAACCATAGAAAGTCATTTTAGAGGTATACTTTTTAATTTTAAAATTTAAAATTTAAATTCTTTATTTTAATCTATAAACCTTTATTCTTTAAAAAACCCTTATTTACTTATAGGTAAAAAATCTTTTATATGATATTCATATTTACCTATTATTTTTCTATTTACTGAATATAAATTTTACTATAGATAATACATTTATTACTTTAAAAAAAACATTTGTCGAAGGCATTTGCAATATAGTAACATGTGGCAATCTCTAAATTTGCTTTGAAGTTGTCATCATTCCTAATTCTTGTGCTTGCAAGCAAACGAAAATATATTTATTAAAGCTTTAAACCTATTAAACCTTTGTTATTTTTATTTTGTAATTCATTTAATAAATTTTGACAACTTTTAAAATATATACTTTTATTTGCTTAAGCCAATAATAAAAAAAACTTTAATGTGAAATAAAATATTCATAGAAATTTCGCATATAGTGACATATGGGAACTGCAATTTTTTTAGTTTCTAGCTTACCTTGATTTCTTCTATTTTTATCCAAGAACTTATAATAATTTCTTTTTTATTAATACACAACTCAATTACCATAACAGATTTTATTTATTTATTTTTATATTTATTTATAAACAAAATTTTTATTTATAATACCTTTTTATCTATAAAACTCTATAGGAGTTTTTCAATTTTGTGACAACGTTGTTTGCGTCCTTTGGCACGTATTGCGCATTTGCACTTTAATGGCACTATATAATATAGCATTTTATATTTAACATTATTGCTTTACTCATTACTCATTTATTTAACTTTGTTTATTACTTATCTAATTTATTACTTTTTTAAAAACACTACTCACTTTATTTTATTTTAGTTTATTCAATTTTCTTATAATTAATGTTATTATTTTTAAAAAGCAACGCTTGGCAACTATTACTTGTCTATAATAGCAAGAAAAATTTTCAATTTGCTATTATTTTATTGATTTTAAAAAGCACTTAAACTTTAATTTTCCCTTTTATTCTAACTTTATTTAAATTATTTACTAACATTAATTATATTAAATAACACTTTTAAATTATTAATAGCACTTTATTAATATTAAATTTTAACTTAAAAAGCACTGCAAATCCTTCTTTAATTTCTTGTGTTTTCTTAAGTTGCTTGTTTAAAGCAAATAAAGGGAAGGGAGGAGATTGTGGGAATATAACAGCGAGTGCCGTATTACGACCATCCCGTTTTCTTTCTTGGCTCGCAGACATCTTGGTTTTGCAGACGACTATGAAATTCTTTCTCATGATTTTTTTCAATGTCTTTCTTTCTTCTTTATGTCTTCAATGTGATTCTGATTTATATGATTTCTTCTCAAGTTGCTAAATCAGAACAATGTTAAAATAACTTCTTAAAATAGAACCAAGTGAAGAAAACATACGCAGAAATTCAAAAACAGCTGTATTTGTACATAGTGCCATAAATGAACATTTGGTTCTGTAATTAAACAATAAAAAACAATAATGTAATATATATAAAAAATAACTAAAATATAAAACAAATATACAATGGACCTTCCATAATTTTACAATACAAAAGTGTATGAAATCGAAAAACATTTATTGGTAAATTAATTATACAAAATAAAATGGTTTTTTACCTGATTTATTGGGCTTTTTAATGGCTCTATCAATCTTTATTTAGTAATATCGTTTTTATTTGTAAGCTTCATTTTAAACACTTCTTCTTGTAATTCTCAACACATTGCAAGTGCTGAGAGGGATTTTTCCCAGCTATACCTCTGCTACGCGCTTGCACGTTTGTTGCTCTCTATGATGCAACGTTTTATTGCAGGAAACCGCTCTTTGTGATATTTGCAATGATTAAGATTAAAGAACTCTTATATTTTATGCGATTAACATTGCTAAATTTTTTAATCATTAATTTATAATTATTTATTTTTCCTTATGTTAAATAAACATTAACACACACACACACACACACACATATATATATATATATATATATATATATATATATATATATATATATATATATATATATATATATATATATATATATATATATATATATATATATATATATATATATATATATATATGCAATATATATATATATATATATATATATATATATATATATATATATTATATTATATATTATATATATATATATATATATATATTATATATATATATTATATTATTATTATATATATTATTATATATATATATATATATTACTATATATATCAGCGCCGTTTTACAGAGAAAGCACATAAGGGCACAGCCCGAAAGGCACAGCCCGAAGGGCAGTGCCCTTATGTAACCGCTTACACCTCCCTTCGGGTTATCCCTAGATGGGCTTCATGCATCTCTCTGTGGGTGATCTCCACGTAGTGCTTACAGTGGTGCCCAAATCCGCCTCCGTTATGATGCGTTGTGGTCAAACCTATCAGTTTGTATAGTAAAAGCTTGAGTTGTTTATACTTGTTAATGTCTACAGTTTGTTCACGCATAATGTATGCCATGTATGCTGTGGTACTATATGTTTTTAGTTCAGAGATATTATGGTTAGCGTTTATTCGTTGATCTGTATGGTCGATAGGTTATTTTATGATGTTTGACGGAGAATTTTGCTGATGTCCAAGCTTATTCATAGTTCAAAATGATGTTATATTTGAAATGCAAGACACTGATGAATGTAGTATCAATTCATAGTTCAAGATGCTGGTATCTTTGATAGTTTGGACACTTTGTTAAGGAATTTTGTTAGATAATGCTGCTTTATCTGCTGATGATATGATTGAAAAGCCGGTATAGGTTGAGTTTTGCTGTATGATGAGTGATAGCTTGAGAACTTATTCATAGGTTCAAATATTAATGTCTTATTCGCAGATCCTGATGTTAGTATCTATTGTAGGTTTTCGCCCCTTGTAAGTGTTAGATGTGTTAGGCTATGGTTTAATTCTGTACGTTTTTTTAATATTTACTATGACATGTGAATATTAAAAACTGTGTTTGTTAGAGAGATGATAAGTTTCGTAAGATATTACTGTGTAAACTTGATGATGTGTTAGAAACGTGATCATAGGTTAAGTTTTGTTGAGATGTTAGGTTTGCTTGAGAATTTTGCTAGTGTCTACATTTATTCATAGTTCAAAATGATGTTATATTTGATATGAGTGAAACTTTCATAAATGTAATGTAAGTTCAAGTTCATGATTGCTGGTATCTTTGCATAGCCGGTCACTTGTTAAGGATTGTTAGATAATACTGCTTAGCTGTTTGCTGATATGTGGAAAAAGTGGGGATACATTGAGTTTGTATGTCCTGTTAGCTACTATTTTACCTTTGATAAGTAGGGAATTTGTGAATGTTAGCAGATTTTCATACGTAAGGTATGTTAGATTTTGTCGTTGTACATTGTATTCTCAGTTCAGGTTATATGGTAGCTTTATTGATGTGAAAACTTTGTTACCTAAGCATATATTCGTTGGTCTGTATGTAATAGGTAAGGTTATGAATAAATGTTATGTTAAATATTAATATGTTAAGGATAAAAATATTGAATGATATGTTACAGATTACGTTTGAAAAAGTTTGAAACAGGTTTACGTCTGTATTGCTATGTTAGTTACTTTACTGCTGTTAAGTATGGAACTTTTGTTAATGTGAGCTGTTTATGTTGAGCGTAAGGTGTGTTAGGTTTGTCGTGTACATTATATTCTTAGTCAGGTTATGATATGTTAGCTTTATTTTTGATCGGTTAAAACTTTGGTAGGATAGCAGTATATTCGTTGGGGCAGGTGTATAAAAGAACTTATTTTATGTTATGTTTATCCAAAAATGATACTCGAAATATTGACTTTG
Source organism: Trachelipus rathkii (assembly GCA_015478945.1). Classification (NCBI taxonomy): domain Eukaryota; kingdom Metazoa; phylum Arthropoda; class Malacostraca; order Isopoda; family Trachelipodidae; genus Trachelipus; species Trachelipus rathkii. Next base: position 25,778 of record JABUQX010046145.1, on the reverse strand, counting down.
AATCGATAGATCAAAGATCATGGAAGGGGTGGGTGGAGGGGAGTAGAGGTACGCGGGTTTTTTGATTACTGATGTTATTATTTACCGACATAAAATTAGCAAACTACTAATCTTTACTATCAAATTATATTGAAAGAATTTTTCTTTTATTATGTTCGGCTAAACCTTTGTTATTTTTATTATGTTTGGATAAAACTTTGTTTGTTTGCAATTTATCATTGGGATTATTAGGTAAGGTTATCATGAATTTTTGTTAAATGTTACTGAATTAATGTAAAAAACTGTTACGTTAGCCGATTATATTCGTTTCAGTATGATAATTAAAGAAAGCAGGAGCTCATTTTTTTTTAAATATTCTATGTTGGGGTACTTTTCACATTGGTTTGTTAGAGATATGCTTGAATAAGTGTGAATAGGTTACGGTTTGTACGCTGTTGCTAGGTACCTTACTGTTGTTAAAGATGGAACTTTGTTAATGTTAGTAGTTTTATTCTGTGTCGTAAGGTGTGTAGTTTTGTCAATTGTCCATTATATCTTGTCGGGGTAATGCTATGTTAGCTTTTTTAATGTGAAAACAATGTACATTAGCATATATTCGTTGTTTGGTATATAAAGAACTTATTTTTGTGATATGTTTATCCGAATGATACTTCGATATTTGACCTGAATCAATAGATCAAATGGATCAAAAGGTCATGGACGGTTGGGTAGGGAGGGGCGGGAGGGGACGGGGTGGTTTTGATTTAACTATTATTTTGATTACTGCTTTAAAAATCGGTAAAAACTATTACAACTTTACTATGATATGTTATTCAAAGAACTTATTCTTTTCCGTTATGTTTGTATAAAACTTTGTTATTTTTATGTCAATTTGGATAAAACTTTGTTATGTTGCAATTATTTGTTGGGGATTATAATTATTTAGGAAAGGTTAGCCTAAATTTTTTTAAATAATTTCCAGCTAATTTAAAAAAACTTTGTTACGTTAGCATATATTCGTTAGCCCGGTCTGTATGATAATCAGACATGGTTATGATAAATTTTTGGTTAAATATTACTGTGTCAAGGTAAAATTAACATTAATATGTTAGAGATATGCTTGAAAAAAGTAGGAATAGGTTACGTTTTGCATGCAATGTTATTTACTTTACAGGTGTTAGGTATGGAACTTTGTTAATGTTAACAGTTTAATTCGTGTGTAAGTTTGTGTTAGGTTTGTTCGTTGTACATTATTTCTTAGTTCATGTTTGCTATGTTAGGCTTTTATTGAAGTATGAACTTTATTACGTTAGAGATAATCTTTGATTCAGTTTATGTGAATAGCCAATGCGTGATGATTTTTGTTAAATATTACCAGTAATATAAATTAAACATGCTATGTTAGAGATATGCGGGACAAAAGTTGTGAATAGGTTACGCTTTGTATGCTATGTTATTTACTTTACTGTTTTTAAGTGTGGAACTTTGCTACCGTTAGCAGTTTATTCATGTTTAATGTGTGTCAGGTTTGTCATTGTGCATTATATTCATAGTTCAGATGATGACATGTAAGCTTTATTAATGTGCAAAACTTTGTTACGTTAGCAATATATTTCGTTGATCAGTATGATTAATTAACCATTGTTATGATTAAAATTTGTTAAATATTGTCATGTTAATATTAAAATTAACATTGTGATGTTAGAGATATGCTTGACAAAGTGTGCATAGGTTAAGTTTTTGTATCATGTTAGTTACTTTACTATTTGTTAAGTGTGGAACTTTGTTAATTTTAACATTTATTCGTGTTTTAGGTGTGTTAGGTTTGTTGCTGGACATTATATTCTTAGACCGGATAAGGTTATGTTAGCTTTATTAATGTGAAAACTTTGTTACGTTAACATATATTCGTTGATCAGTGTATAAAGAACTTTTTTTTGTTATTTCTATCCAAAATGATACTCGAAATGTGACCTGAATCAATAGATCAATAGATTGATAGATCATGGTTGGGTGGTATGGTATGTAGGGTAGGATGGATGATTTGATTTACTGATTTACTGATTTAGGGTATGTAAAACATGACAATTTTACTAAAAAATATGACTTGAATCAATAGATCAATAGATCAATAGATCAATGGATCAATAGATGACGAATGGACAGGAGGGTGGTTGGATGGTGGTTTGATTTACTGATTTACTGATTTACTGCTTTAGTGTATGTAAAACATGACAATTTTAGCAAAATATATGACTTGAATCAATAGATCAATAGATCAATAAATAGATCAATAGATCAATAGATCACGAAAGGGGATAGGGAGGGCAGTTTGATTTACTGATTTACTGCTTTAGGGTTTGTAAAACGTGACAATTTTAGTAAAAAATATGACTTGAATCAATAGATCAATATATCAATAGGTCAATAGATCACAGAAGGGGTGAGGAGGGCTGTTTGATTTACTGATTTACTGATTTACTGCTTTAGGGTATGTAAAACGTGACAATTTTAGTAAAAAATATGACTTGAATCAATAGATCAAAAGATCAATAGATCACGGACGGGTTGAGGAGGGCTGTTTGATTTACTGATTTACTGATTTACTGATATATGGTATGTAAAAACGTAAATTTGTAAGTTATAGACATAAAAAGAATAAGAAATTTTATTTATTTATTTATTTATTTATCTATTTATTTATTTTTTATTTTTTCTTTCTTAATGATTCTGAAACCATCATTTTCGAAATCTACAGACCCGGTAACATATATAAGGACACCAACATTGTTGTTATACGAATGTTCATTAGCTCAGGCACCCACGGCCCCAGCACCGTACCGGTAGTGACTCCGACTCCTCTGACTCAAACTTTCACAGGGGGGGGGGGGGGGGGAAACCTTTTTTGACTCATTCCTTCTCTGACTCCGAATAAGACTCCTTTCTCCACTTCTGTTATGCATTTCATTCATTTCTAAGGGGAGACCTCCCTTTAGGGGACTCTTGACACCCTTTACAACATTATAACCGTTATTTTCGAGATCTACAGGTCAAATAACATAAAAAGACCCTAATATCGTATTATTATACAGATTTTTACTAACCCAGCACCGCACCGGAGCCAGCACCGGTGCCGATGCCAACTCCTCTGATTCCGATTCCAAGTCTTTCCAGAAATCCGACTCCGAATCCACTCTCCAAATTTCAGCCTTCTACGAACATTTCGATTTTTTTGAGGGTGGTGCGTCCCCCCTATTTTAGCCCATACGATAAATCTTCCCATGTATATATATATATAT
>JABUQX010046145.1:0-17500 GCA_015478945.1 Trachelipus rathkii | reverse complement strand
AGGTGCGTCACATGCACCGGAAACAAAAAAAGTAGTACAAGAATATGATACAATTTGAAAGAAAGCCCAGCCTCACCACCCCCTTTATACCCTTGAGTGAGAACTCGTCGCAGTCAGAAAAATCCATTCTAGGGCTTCACGGGACTGCGGCGGACTCTCATTACAGCATCTCATCAATGTAGGGTTCATCCCTTGCCCCAGGTGGGCCACAACCATTTCTCCTCGCAAAACCCCGCTCTTCACTTCTATTATGCACCTTCCTTCTCGCCTCTCCCAAACTAATATTCCTTCCCTCCAGACATTCCTTTTCTGATTCACTCGACTCTTTCTTCGGTCTCCTAGCCGGTCGATTGCCAGCACACTAACCACTATTTATCCGCCTAACTAACCTACTATCATCCATCCTTTCTACATGATCAAACTATCTCAATATATTTTCATTTATTTTCTCATTTACTCTTTTCTTTACACCACACAACTTCATAATGCTTTCATTCCTCATTTTATCAATTCTTCTCACACCTAACACGCCCCTAAAATTGTTCATCTGAAAATATATACCTCTCTTTCCAGAAAATAGTTTCACTACTATACATTAACACAGGTAACAACATACACTCATGTAAGACCCTAGCTGACCTAAGATTTAGTCCCTTTACATCCACCAAAGATTTAATTGCACCAGTCACCTTCTTACCATTCACAACTTTCCTACTACACTCTGCATCATCAGTTTCCTTTTCATCCAACATATATCCGAAATATTTAAACTCAGACACTTGTTCCAGTCGCTCAACATTCAACATAACTTCGCACCTGGGACTATCCTCACTCACAACCATAACCTTACTCTTATCTACGTTTACTTTCAAAGCCTTCCTTTTACACTCCCTGCCAAATCTATCTACCAATCTTCTCAAACTCTCTTCAGATTCACCACACAAAACCAAATGATCCACACATTATAGGTATGGCACCATCCTCTCTCCTCCATTCCCCATCATTCTAACATCTTCCCTTGCTACCTATACCTCTAATTCTTTCATAACCCCATTCATATAGGAATTTAATAACAAAGGGGACATAACACATCTTTCTCTCTCTCACCCCACTTTTAATATTAAACTAATCACTTTCAACACCATTTGTTCTTACACATGCTTCACTATTGTCATACATACTTTCGATTTCATTCAGAAGCCTACCACTAACACCATATATCACTAACACCTGCCATAGAGCTTCCCTATTAATTCTATCATACGCATGTTGCAAATCCATAAAACCTAAATACAATTTATTCTTCTCTCTCATTTTAATGTTAAGATTTGATCTACACATCCTCTGCAACTGGAGTGTAATAGAAATTCCTTGGACGACTGTACAGTATGTGTAAAGCACCTCTCCTCAGAAGCACCGAAGCGTTTCATTCGCAAAATGCATAATTCAGGCAACTGCATTCTTACAAGCACCCATGGATATCTGTTATCTGACATTCTGCAAAATACAATAACAAATTCTAAGACAGACTAATAATAATAATAATAATAATAATAATAATAATAATAATAATAATAATAATAATAATAATAATAATAATAATAATAATAATAATAATAATAATAATAATAATAATAATAATAATAATAAGTAGTAAGGAGGGCACAACTAACCGCCAAACTGAACGCAGCCAGATTTGTCGCTAAATCTGGCACCCTAATCCGTTAATTTTGCGCATTTTTGGTACTTTTTTACAAATTTTTACCATTTTTAAGGAATTTTGCTACTTTTTTCAGCGTTTTGCCAGATTTGTCGCTAAATCTGGCAACCTAATCCGTTAAATTTGGCTTTTTTTAGCATTTTTGGCACTTTTTATCATTTTTAGCTACTTTTTTAGCATTTTTAGCGTTTTGTCCATAATTCAGGTCAAGATCCCCAATTCCGGAGGATTTTGGGGATTTTTCCCATTGGCAGCCCTGCACGTCGAAGGCAAAGTACTTTTGGAAAACCACATTTGGGAAAGTTTTTGGAAATTCCAGTCATGTCGGCAACTGACTTGGAAATTTCCATCATTTCATTAGTTTTTAAAGGTTGACGTGTCAAGGTTAGGGTTTTTAAGGTCGGTAAGACCGAATTTAAGGTCTGGAAGACCGTTTTCGGAGGTTTAGCCCCTAAAGGAGGGCATAGCCCTCCAAAGGGGTTTTTTGGTTCCTAGAAAGGTTTAAATAATCGCAGAAGACTGAAACTTGGAGGCTGGGTAGAGGAGCCAGAGTCGGAGACGGAGTTGAGTCGGATTCGGGTTCGGAGTCCAGAGACCCCCGCGGGGTCCCCGCGTGAAAAAAAGGAAGAAAATGCATTGGAATGCATAACAGAGGAAGAAGAAGAAAGAAGAAGAAATGAGGAAGGAGAAGAAGAAGAATGAGGAAGGAGGAGTAGGAGAAGAATTCAGAGTTGGTAGTCGCAGCGTGCTGCGAACCGGAGATGCCTAGTTAGTAAACATTCGTTTTAATAATACAATATCATTACTGTTTACATAAACTGTTCACATAACTGGTTCTGTTCTATCATGTACATTATCGTCAATTGCATTGCATCTTACAAAGATAACCCGTCTTTCTAAATGTTGAATACTGACATTTTATATTTAGAAATTTCTATTTCTTTTATAAGTAAACTAATATAGAGGTCTGTCTTACATTAAAAATCTTATATTGTTTGCTTTTTTTTTATGTTTTTATTTTACATTTATACTTTGTGTTTAATTTTATTATTTTACTTTTTTATTTTTTATTTTTATTTTTTTTTTTTTTTTTTTTTTTTTTAGCTTAAACTTTTTTTTTTTTAAAAAAATTTTTTGCTCTTCATGTTTAAAACGTAAAAATTTACGTTTTTACATACCCTAAAGCAGTAAATCAGTAAATCAGTAAATCAAATCACCCTCCCCACTCCATCCATGATCTATTGATCTATTGATCTATTGATCTATTGATTCAAGTCATATTTTGTATAACATTACACAAAAACTTTTATTTATTTTTGTTTTATTTCTTTAAACATTTTGTTTTTACTAAAAAATTTATTCTTTTTATGTTTATAACTTAAAAAAAATTGCATTTTTACATACCCTAAAGCAGTAAATCAGTAAATCAGTAAATCTAACTACCCTCCTACCCTTCCATGATCTATTGATCTATTGATCTATTGATCTATTGATCTATTGATTCAATTCATATTTTTACATACCCTAAAGCAGTAAATCAGTAAATCAGTAAATCAGTAAATCAGTAAAGCAGTAAATCAGTAAATCAAACTGCCTTCCAGCCACCTTCCTACCCTTCCATGATCTATTGATCTATTGATCTATTGATCTAATGATCTATTGATCTATTGATATTTTGTATAACATAACACAAAAACTTTTATTTATTTTGTTTTGTTTTCTTTAAACATTTTGTTTTTACTAAAAAATTTATTCTTTTCATGTTTATAACTTAAAAAAATTTGCATTTTTACATACCCTAAATCAGTAAATCAGTAAATCAAACTACCCTCCAGCCACACTCCTACCCTTCCATGATCTATTGATCTGTTGATTCAAGTAATATTTTGTATAACATTACACAAAAACTTTTATTTATTTTTGTTTTGTTTCTTTAAACATTTTGTTTTTACTAAAAAATTTATTCTTTTTATGTTTATAACTTAAAAAAATTTACATTTTTACATACCCTAAAGCAGTAAATCAGTAAATCAAACTATATCCAACCACACTCCTACCCTTCCATGATCTATTGATCTATTGATCTATTGATCTGTTGATTCAAGTCATATTTAGTATAACATAACACAAAAACTTTTATTTATTTTGTTTTGTTTTTTAAGCATTTTATTTTTACTAAAAAAAATTATGATCTTCATGTTTGTAGCTTAAAAAATTACATTTTTACATACCTTAAAGCAGTAAATCAGTAAATCAGTAAATCAAACGCCCTCTTCCCCTCCTTACACCTTCCAATGATCTATTGATCTTTAATCTATTGATCTATTGATTCAAGTCATATTTGTGTATAATATAACACAAAAACTTTTATTTGTTTTTGTTTTGTTTCCTTAAACTTTTGTTTTTACTAAAATTTATTCTTTTATGTTTATAACTTAAAAAATTTACATTTTTACATACCTTAAAGCAGTAAATCAGTAAATCAAACTATATCCAACCACACTCCTACCCTTCCATGATCTATTGATCTATTGATCTATTGATCTATTGATCTATTGATCTGTTGATTCAAGTCATATTTAGTATAACATAACACAAAAACTTTTATTTATTTTTGTTTTGTTTCTTTAAACATTTTGTTTTTACTAAAAAAAAATTATGCTCTTCATGTTTGTAGCTTAAAAAATTTACATTTTTACATACCCTAAAACAGTAAATCAGTAAATCAAACTATATCCAGCCACACTCCTACCCTTCCATGATCTATTGATCTATTGATCTATTGATCTATTGATCTATTGATCTATTGATCTATTGATTCAAGTCATATTTTGTATAACATAACACAAAAACTTTTATTTATTTTTGTTTTGTTTCTTTAAACATTTTGTTTTCACTAAAAAATTTATTCTTTTTATGTTTATAACTTTAAAAAATTTGCATTTTTACATACCTTAAAGCAGTAAATCAGTAAATCAGTAAATCAGAAATCAGTAAATCATTTACCCCCTCCTACCCTTCCATGATCTATTGATCTATTGATCTATTGATCTATTGATCTATTGACTCAAGTTGTATTTTGTATAATATAACAAAAAACTTTTATTTAATTTTTTTTGTGTTGTTTCTTTATTTTTTTCACTACACTAAAAAATTATTCTTTTTTGGTTTATAACTAAAAAATTTGCATTTTAACATACCTTAAAGCAGTTAAATCAGTAAATCAGTAAATCCAAACTATAATCAAACCACACTCCTACCCTTCCAGTGATCTATTTGATCTATTAATCTATTGGTTTATTGATTTCAAGTCATATTTTGTGTATAATAACACAAAACTTTTATTATTTTGTTTTGTTTTTAAACATTTGTTTTCACAAAAAAATTTATTCTTTTTATGTTTATACTTTAAAAAATTTAGCATTTTTACATACCTTAAAACAGTAAAATCAGTAAATCAGTAAATACAAACATAATCCAACCACAACTCCTACCCTTCCGATGATCTATGATCATTGATTCGAATATTCAAAGTTCATATTTGCTATAAACATAACACAAAAATTTTTTTATTTTATTTTGTTTTGGTTTCTTTAAACATTTGTTTTTACTAAAAATTTAATTCTTTTATGTTTATAACTTAAAAAAATTTGCATTTTTACATACCCTGAAAGCAGTAAATCAGTAAATCAGTAAAATCAAAATAACGCTTCCAGCCAGCCCTCTACCCATCCATGATCTATTGATCTATTATCTATTGATCTAGTTGATTCAAGGTCTTATTTTATAAAATTGTTATGTTTTACATACCCTAAAGCAGTAAATCAGTAACTCAATTAATCAAACTGCCATACTACCCTTCCATGATCTATTGATCTATTGATCTATTGATTCAAGTCAATTCTGTATAATATAGAACACATAAACTTTATCTATTTTGGTTTAATTGCTTGGAAGTATAATTCATTAACTTTTAAAAAATTTGCAATTTTACATACCTAAAGCAGTAATCAGTAAATCAGTAAATCCAAAACTGCCCTACATACCCTCCTACCCAACCAGTGATTCTATTGATCTATTGATCTATTGATCTATTGATTCAAGTCATATTTTGTATAATATAACACAAAACTTTTATTTAATTTGTTTTGTTTCTTTAAACATTTTGTTTTTACTAAAAAAAATTATTCTTTTTAGTTTTATAACTTAAAAAAATTTGCATTTACATACCCTTAAAAGCAGTAAATCAAGTAAATCAGTAAATCAGTAATCAAACTGCCATCCAAGCTACCCTCCTACCCATCTGTGATCTATTGATTCTATTGATCTATGATTCATGTCATATTTTTGTATACATAACAAAAAATAAATTATTGGCTGAGCTCTTGTTGTTGAAATGTTGCGTTTGTTGTTTGCATTTGTTGCAGTTGTTTGCAGTTGTTGTTGTTGTTGTTGTTGTTTGGTGTTGTGTTGTTGTTGTTGATTGTTGTTGTTGTTGTTGTTGTTGTTGTTGTTGTTGTTGTTGATGAAATGTTGGTTGTTGTTGTTGTTGTTGTTGTTGTGGTGTTGTTGTCTTGTTGTTGTCGTTGTTGTTTTGTTGTTGTTGTTGTTGTATGTTGTTGTTGTTATTGTCGCTGTTGTTGCTGTTGTTGGCGTTTTTGATGGTTGTTGATTGAAATGTTTGTTGTTGTTGTTGAATGTTGTGTTGTTGTTGTTGTTGTTTGTTGTTGTTGTTGTTTGTTGTCATCTTCGTCGCTGTTGTTGTTAAATATATCATACGTTCAATTTTAAATGAAAATATACAACACTTTTTCAAACATCTCTAAAATATTTTAATGTTAATTTTACATAAACATTGTAAATTATTGAAAACTAAACAAAAAATATATCTCATCCTAACTGACAAAAAGCATACATTAACAAGGTAACTAAAATTAAAGTTATAACTTACCAGCAGAAGTCAGCATAACAATCTCAATCTTTACTATACTACACACAACCGCACAAAATATTATTGATTATTTATTATTATTATTATTATATATTATTATTATTATATTATTATTATTATTATTATTATATTATTTTATTATATTATTATTATTTATTATATTATATTATATTATTATTATTATAATCAACTATTATATGGTTATGAACATAACAAAACCCAACATACCACACACGCACACACACACACACACACACACACACACACACACACACACACACACACACACAACACACACACACACACAATAATTTATAGACACATTAATTTAATACATTAGCCGATGCAATCATCGTACTAACTTACTGATCACATGCCTGTTATTTCTATAATGTCAAGCAGATGTGTAACATTTCTAAGCGTCGTTGGAAGATATTTATATTTTTCACATATTTAATATAAACATTTCGTTTTGTTATGTATTTTCTTTTACGTTTCTATTATACTTTATATTTATATTTTGTTAAAAGTTAGTTATTTATTTATTTATTTTTTTTTTTTTTTTGTTATTTTTTCGAGGCCTGAAGCTCAAGGGTTTTTACCCAAAAGGGGGCTTTAGCACACCAAAAGGGGGTTTTTTGGTCCCTAGAAGGTTTTAAAATAATCGATAGATCATTTTGATGGTTTCAATCGATTTATCGATGTTTTTTACCCCTATATCGATGCTTAAATCGTCTTTCTACGTGCTCTGGTTGACTTGAAAAATATAATCGAAAGAAAATTATTAATAACATTCGTTCGATATATCGCCGTAGTGACAGTGTAATATTGGAGGAACCTGGAATCCTGGAATATATATATATATATATATATATATATATATATATATATATATATATATATATTTTAATTTTTTATATATATATATAATATATATATATATTATATATATATATATATTATGATTATATATAGATATATATATTAATATATATATAATTATATATATTATATAATATATATTATATATAGTTATATATATAATATATAATATATATATATTAAATTTTATTTTTTTTTCCAGTTTCCAGTTTCCAGGAAGTCACTTTCCAGTTTCCAGTTTCCTGGAATCCTTCCAGGATTCCAGGTCTGAATCCTTCCAGATTCCCAGGATTTTCCAGGATTCCAGTGCCCTGTCAATATTTACCCACTGTCACTACGGCCGATATTATCGAACGGAATGTGTATAATAATTTTCTTTCGATTATATTTTTCAGTTAACCAGAGCACGTTAGAAAGACGATTTAAACATCGATATAGGGGTAAAAAAACATCGATAAAATCGATTGAAACCATCAAAAATGATCTATCGATTATTTAAAACCTTCTAGGGACCAAAAAACCCCCTTTGGTGTGCTAAGCCCCCTTTTGGGTAAAACCCTTGAGTTCAGGCTCAAAATAAATAAAAATAACTAATTTTAACAAAATATAAATATAAAGTATAATAGAAACGTAAAGGAAAATACATAACAAAACGAAATGTTTATATTAAATATGTGAAAAATATAAATATCTTCCAACGACGCTTAGAAAAATGTTACACATCTGCTTGACATTATAGAAATAACAGTCATGTGATCAGTAAGTTAATCAGATGATTGCCATGCTAATGTATTAAGTAAAGTCTCTATAATTATTGTGTGTTTGTGTGTGTGTAATTGATGTTGTGTGTGTGAGTGTGTAGTGTGTGTGTGTGAGTTTGTTGGTGTGTGAGTGTGTGGTGTGTGCGTGTTGTGGGAGTGTTTAGTTTGTTATGGTTCAATACATATATAGTTGATATAATAATAATAATGAATAATAATAATAATAATAATAATTAATTTAATAAATAATAATAATAATAATTATAATAATAATAATAAATTAAAATAATAATAATAATAATAATAATAATAATAATAATAATAAATAATAATATAATAATAATAATAATATTTTGGCGGTTGTGTTGTTTGTAGTATAGTTAAGATTGAGATTGCTATGCTGACTTCTGCTGGTAAGTTGAAACTTTTAATTTTAGTTACCTTGTTAATGTATGTTGTATGTCAGTTAGGCTAGGTTGAGATATATTTTTGTTAGTTCAATATTACAAGTTTAATGGTAAAATTAACATTAATATTTTAGAGATGTTTTGAAAAAGTGTTCTTAAACATGTATCGAAAACTGAAAGTATGACAATCACTCATTATCAGATTGAGCAGACAATAGTATAAACAGCCAACAAAAAAACGCAACAACAAACAGCCAATAACAGCCACAACAACAACAACAAACAAACAAACAAACACAAACAACAAAAACATTTCAACAACAACAACATTCAACAACATTCAACAACAACAACAACAGCAACAAACAACACAACAACAACAACCAACAACAACACAAACAACAACAAACACAACAACAACAGGCGGAATTTTTTTTTTCTACAACCCAAAACCAACAACAATAGGAAATTGCCCATTTTTTCGTTTTGTTATTTCAACAGCAACAAACATCAACAAACCGACAACAAACAAAAACAACGGCAAAGATCAACACACACAAACAACAAACAACAACAACCAACAACAAACAACAACAACAAAACAAACAACAACAACAAAAACAAACAACAAACAGCAAACAACAAACAACAAAAAACTGCACAAAAAAAATGCAAAACAACAAACACCCCGCAACATTTCAACAACAACAGCTACAGCAAAGAAATTTATTTATTTATTGTTATATTAAAAAAATTATGACATGAATCAATAGATCACAGTAAATGGGTAGGAGGGGTTTAAAGCTGGATCGGTACTTGATTTAAAACTGATTTACTGAATTTACTGCTTTAGGGGTATGTTAAAATGCAAATTTTTTAAGTTAATAAACATAAAAAGAATAAATCTTTAGTAAAAACAAAAAATGTTTAAAGAAAAGAAAACAAAACCAAAATAAAAATAAATAAAAGTTTTGTTGTTATATAAACAAAATATGACTTGAATCAATAGAATAATAGATCAATAGATCAACAAATAGACCATGGTTGGGGTAGGAGGGTATGTAGGGCAACAGTTTGATTTACTGATTTACTGATTTTACTGCTTTAAGGTATTGTTAAAAATGCAAATTTTTTAAGTTAGAAACATAAAATTACCAGCAAATTAAACAAAAATAAAAAAAGTTTCTGTTGTTATATTATACCAAAAATATGACTTGAATAATTAGATCAATAGATCAATAGATTCCAATAGATCAAATAGGATCAATAGTATCAATAGATCAATAGATCATGGAAGGGTAGTATGGCAGTTTGATTAACTGATTTACTGATTTACTGCTTTAGGGTATGTAAAACATAACAATTTTAATAAAAATATGACTTGCAATCAATAACTTGAATCTTTAGATCAATAGATCAATAGATCAATAGATTCAAGTCATGATGGGTAGGAGCTAGGGTGGCTGGTGGAATGTTTTGTATTTTGATTTATAATTTACTGATTTACTGCTATGTTACTTTTTTAGGGTATGTAAAAATGGCAAATTTTTTAAGCTATAAACATAAAAAAAAAAAAGAATAAATTTTTAGTAAAAACAAAAAAATAATATTTTAAAAGAAAGGGAAAACAAAACAAAATAAATAAAAAAAAATTTCATATGTGTTATGTCTAAACAAAATAAATATTGACCTTGAATCAATAATCAATAGACCAATAGATCAATAGATCATGGAAGGGTAGGAGTGTGGTTGGATATAGTTTGATTTACTGATTTACTGATTTACTGCTTTAAGGTATGTAAAAATGCAAATTTTTTAAGAAAAAGAATAAATTTTTTAGTGAAAACAAAATGTTTAAAGAAACAAAACAAAAATAAATAAAAGTTTTTGTGTTATGTTATACAAAATATGACTTGAATCAATAGATCAATAGACCAATAGATCATATGGACCAGATAGATTCAATAGATCATGGAAGGGTAGGAGTGTGGTTGGATATAGTTTGATTTACTGATTTACTGCTTTAAGGTATGTAAAAATGCAAATTTTTTAAGTTATAAACATAAAAAGAATAAATTTTTTAGTGAAAACAAAATGTTTAAAGAAACAATACAAAAATAAATAAAAGTTTTGTGTTATATTATACAAAATATAACTTGAATTCAACGTCTTTCTCATACGAAAGAGAATCAATAGATCAATAGATCATGGAAGGGTAGGAGGGTATGTAGGGCAGTTTGATTTACTGATTTACTGATTTACTGCTTTAAGGTATGTAAAAATGCAAATTTTTTAAAGTTATAAACATAAAAAGAATAAATTTTTTTAGTGAAAACAAAATGTTTAAAGAAAACAAAACAAAAATAAATAAAAGTTTTTGTGTTATGTTATACAAAATATGACTTAAATCAATAGATCAATAGACCAATGGATCAATAGATCAGTAGACCAATAGATCAATAGATCATGGAAGTGTAGGAGTGTGGCTGGATGTAGTTTGATTTACTGATTTACTGTTTTAGGGTATGTAAAAATGTAATTTTTTTAAGCTACAAACATGAAGAGCATAAATTTTTTTAGTAAAAACAAAATGTTTAAAGAAACAAAACAAAAATAAATAAAAGTTTTTGTGTTATGTTATACAAAATATGACTTGAATCAATAGATCAATAGATCAATAGATCAATAGATCAATAGATCATGGAAGGGTAGGAGGGTAGTTGGAGGGCAGTTTGATTTACTGATTTACTGCTTTAAGGTATGTAAAATGCAAATTTTTTAAGTTATAAACATAAAAAGAATAAATTTTTTAGTAAAAACAAAATGTTTAAAGAAACAAAACAAAATAAATAAAAGTTTTGTGTTATATTATACAAAATATGACTTGAATCAATAGATCAATAGATCAATAGATCAATAGATCATGGAAGGGTAGCAGGGTATGGAGGGCAGTTTGATTTACTGATTTACTGATTTACTGCTTTAAGGTATGTAAAAATGTAAATTTTTTAAAGTTATAAACATAAAAAGAATAAATTTTTTAGTAAAAACAAAATGTTTAAAGAAACAAAACAAAAATAAATAAAAGTTTTTGTGTTATGTTATACTAAATATGACTTGAATCAACAGATCAATAGATCAATAGATCAATAGATCAATAGATCATGGAAGGGTAGGAGTGTGGTTGGATATAGTTTGATTTACTGATTTACTGCTTTAAGGTATGTAAAAATGTAAATTTTTTTTAAGTTATAAACATAAAAAGAATATTTTTTTAGTAAAAACAAAATGTTTTAAAGAAGCAAAACAAAAATAAGTAAAAGTTTTTGTGTAATGTTATACAAAATATTACTTGAATCAACAGATCAATAGATCATGGAAGGGTAGGAGTGTGGCTGGAGGGTAGTTTGATTTACTGATTTACTGATTTAGGGTATGTAAAAATGCAAATTTTTTTAAGTTATAAACATAAAAAAAATAAATTTTTTAGTAAAAACAAAATGTTTAAAGAAAACAAAACAAAATAAATAAAAGTTTTTGTGTTATGTTATACAAAAATATGACTTGAATCAATAGATCATTAGATCAATAGATCAATAGATCAATAGATCATGGTAGGGTAGGAAGGTGGCTGGAAGGCAGTTTGATTTACTGATTTACTGCTTTACTGATTTACTGATTTACTGATTTACTGATTTACTGATTTACTGCTTTAGGGTATGTAAAAATATGAATTGAATCAATAGATCAATAGATCAATAGATCAATAGATCAATAGATCAATAGATCATGGAAGGTAGCGATGGTGGTTTGATTTACTAATTTACTGATTTACTGCTTTAGGGTATGTAAAAATGCAATTTTTTTTAAGTTATAAACATAAAAAGAATAAATTATTTTAGTAAAAACAAAATGTTTAAAGAAATAAAACAAAAATAAATAAAAGTTTTTGTGTAATGTTATACTCAAAATGGGACTTGAATCAATAGATCAAATAGATCAATAGATCAATAGGATCATGGATGGAGTGGGAGGGATTGATTTTACTGATTTACTGATATACTGCTTTAGGGTATGTAAAAACGTAAATTTTTACGTTTTAAACATGAAGAGCATAAATTTTTTTTGGTTAAAACAAATGTTTAAGCTAATAAAATAAAAATAAATAAAATTAAAAAAAAATTAAAAAAAAAAAAAAAAAAAGTAAAATAAAAAAATTAAACACAAAGTATAAATGTAAAATAAAAACATAAAAAAAAGCAAACAATATAAGCATGTTTTAATTTAAGGAAAAAAATTATATTAGTTAGCGTTTATAAAAAGAAAATGAGATTTGAAAATATAAATGTCAGTCTTCAACATTTAGAAAGACGGGTTATCTTTGTAAGATGCAATGCAATTGACGATATGTACATGATAGAACAGAACCAGTTATGTGAACAGTAATGATATTGTATTATTAAAACGAATGTTTACTAACTAGGCATCTCACCGGTTCCAGCACCGGTGTCGGTACCGACTCTGAATCCTTCTCCTACTCCTCCTTCCTCATTCTTCTTCCTTCCTCCTTCCTCATTCTTCTTCCTTTCTTCTTCTTCCTCTGTTTTGCATTCCATGCATTTCTTCTTTTTTCAGGAGGGGACCCCCTCCGGGGGCCTCTGGACTCCGAACCCGAATCCGACTCAACTCCGTCTCCGACTCTGGCTCCTCTACCCAGCCTCCAAGTTTCAGTCTTCTGCGATTATTTAAACCTTTCTAGGAACCAAAAAACCCCTTTGGAGGGCTATGCCCTCCTTTAGGGGCTAAACCTCCGAAAACGGTCTTCCAGACCTTAAATTCGGTCTTACCGACCTTAAAAACCCTAACCTTGACACGTCAACCTTTAAAAACTAATGAAATGATGGAAATTTCCAAGTCAGTTGCCGACATGACTGGAATTTCCAAAAACCTTCCAAAATGGTTTTCAAGTCTTTGCCTTCGACGTGCAGGGCTGCCAATGGGAAAAATCCCCAAAATCCTCCGGAGTTGGGGATCTTGACCTGAATTATGGACAAAACGCTAAAAAATGCTAAAAAAGTAGCTAAAAATGATAAAAAGTGCCAAAAATGCTAAAAAAAAGCCAAATTTAACGGATTAGGTTGCCAGATTTAGCGACAAATCTGGCAAAACGCTGAAAAAAGTAGCAAAATTCCTTAAAAATGGTAAAAATTAGTAAAAAAGTACCAAAAATGCGCAAAATTAACGGATTAGGGTGCCAGATTTAGCGACAAATCTGGCTGCGTTCAGTTTGGCGGTTAGTTGTGCCCTCCTTACTACTATAATAATAATAATAAGTAATAAAAATAATAATAATAATAATAATGATAATAATAATAATAATAATAATATAATAATAATAATAATAATAATAATAATAATAATAATAAAAAATTAATAATAATAATAATAATAATAATAATAATAATAATAATAATAATAATAATAATAATAATAATAATAATAATAATAATAATAATAATAATAATAATAATAATAATATTTAATAATAATAATAATAATAATAATAATAATAATAATAATAATAATAATAATAATAATAATACTTAATAAATAAATAAATAAATAAATAAATAAATAAAATTTTATTCAGGATAGCGGTTACAATTTTAATCCTTTAATAACAGAGATACGCATATAATTTTATATTATTAAAATTTCAAAATGCCAATATATCATGTAAATCAGGATGCAATTTTTTCCTATCTGAAATGGGGATTCTAATTGCAACACCTTGTTGTGTTCTTTGAGTCCCGAATACAATACAAGCTTTTCTTATATTTCATAGTTGTTAATGACAATATTTTGAGCAACAACAATAAAGATGCCCCTTCCCTTCTAATTGTAATATTAATTGAATTAAATCTACAATAATAATAATAATAATAATAATAATAATAATAATAATAATAATAATAACAATAATAATAATAATAATAATAATAATAATAATAATAATAATAATAATAATAATAATAATAATAATAATAATAATAATAATAATAATAATAATAATAATAATAATAATAATAATAATAATAATAATTAGAATAATGTTAATAATACATATTGACTATCACAATCAAAGTAATAACTATAAGATGTGTCATAACACAATGATTTTGTTACAGTAATAATAATATAATTAATAATAATAATAATAATAATAATAATAATAATAATAATAATAATAATAATAATAATAATAATAATAATAATAATAATAATAATAATAATAATAATAATAATAATAATAATAATAATCATAATAATAATAATAATAGTTCAATTCTCAAAAGTTTATACAGATTATGAATATTTCATTTATAGATTTTACAGTTTATAAAATAGATCCTACGATACTAAATACACTCATTTAAATAAGAAAATCGTCCATTACTCTGAATAGGAGGCTGCTGGGGGAAACACCCTAGCTTCCTTCGAGCCCCAAATAATTAATACAGACACGAAACTTTAATGATGACAATGTTTATAATAATTATTAGCAACAAGAATAGTAGTGATAAAATAGGATGATGCATAATTTTCAATAAATAATGAACAGTAATCAATAATTTTAATTATAATTTTAAAAACATTTGTGATAATACAAAAACAATTAGTTTTAATGATAAATAATAAAATAATAATAATGAAAATAAAATATAATAAGAAAATTCTAATCAAAATATTTTACCCACTTGTTTTACCATTACTATCATCAATAATAATAATAATAATAATAATGAATAATAATAATAATAATAATAATAATAATATGATTAAGATATAATAATAATAATAATAATAATAATAATAATAATAATAATAATAATAATAATAATAATAATAATAATAATAATAATAATAATAATAATAATAATAATAATAATAATAATAATAATAATAATAATAATAATAATAATAATAAAAGAATAATGATAAATTAATTAGATTAATAATAATTAAAAACACTGAAGATAATAATAACCATTAATAATAATAATATATAAATAATAAAATAAAATTAATAATAATAATAATAAATAATATAATAATAATAAATAAATAATAATTAATAATAATAATTAATAATAATAATAATGATAATAATAATAATAAAAAAATAAGATAAAATTAATTAATAATAAAATTAAAAAACACTGAAGTATAATAATAATAATAATAATAATAATAATAATAATAATAATTAATAATAATAATAATAATAAATAATAATAATAATAATAATAATAATAATTAATAATAATAATATAATAATAATTAATAATAATAAAATAATAAATTAATTAATAATAATAAAACAATAATAATTAATCTAATGATCGGGCCACTTAAGATTGTTATCTGCATTGACACATTCTCATTCGTCCAAAATGCAGTTGTCCTAGGAAATTCGGGGGGTTTTTAAAAAACCCCCCCCCCCAAAAAAACCCAGCAGGACAGTCACTTAGTAGAATCATTCGTCTAATGTTTATTTTAATTTTAAATTATATTTCCAAAAAAAAAACCAAATCAACCAGATTTATAGATATTTATAGACTATTTTTGACAAATTTAGCGATGAATGATTCTTGATCAGCCCTAAATTGCTGACTTCACTAATTTCCTTGGACTGACTGACATTATGTGTTAACCGTTTTATTCGCATGAGTACGACGCGTTTCATCCGCAAAGGTTCATAAATCAGGTAAGCTTCATTCATATCCTACAACGTACCCCTGTGTACTTGTAATCTGCATTCTGCCAAACACAATAGTGAATTTTCCTTTTACAGCATGGGAGAAGTATAAATGAAGTAATGAAGCGCCATTGGAATCATGACTAAAGAAACGAAGCGGTCTTGCCATCACTTTCAAGGAAAGAAAAAACCGAGAAGGATTACATTTTTTTTATGAGTAAGATAGCGTTAATTACTTTAATACATTTTTTTGTCTTGTAGATCAATTTTAGAATGAGTGCCATAAAATATTTTTACTATGAAGCAGTTTGAACATACGAATATTTGTGGAAATTGTAAACAATTACTATTTATCTAATAAGGCGCCCCAAAATATTCTGTACGAGCTAATGTTGGAAACAAGGAGGAAACAGAGATTTTTTGAATCTTTCTAATGCGATTTGTGTCAAATATAGGCATAATTTACATGAGATAATTTCATGCTCTCGGGGGGCCTTTTTTTCCCCACGGGGAAACAAGATTTTTTTCCTAGAGGGTGAAGAAAACAACTATGATTGCTAATAATGAAAAGCAACTTTCTACTACTATCTTTAAGTGTTATGATTGCTTATTTGCTAATTAATTTCTTTTAAATAAGTTTTTCTAGTGTTTAACTTTAAGTCTAAGACCTAGGTTATAAAATGCATTTACGCGGTTCTTTTGCTTATGCAATGCAAAAATAAAATACATTAGAAAGAAAATATTCTGCTTTTTCGAACATTGATAGCTATTTATTATTATTATTCCTAAGATAGCTTTTTCTTTTTTCACAGCTGCCAATTCGACATTCGACCTCTTTTCTAGAAAACATACCACAGATTTGGAGGGTACCATATTTAAAACTATTTATTCAGTGCATGCATTACTCCCAGTATGCTTTTTTCATTGAAAAGGCACCCCAACATCAAAACAAAGGTAAAAAAACATCATAATAAACTTTTTTCTAACATGGAGTATAGTAAAGGTATCCCTTTTTCCTGT
>JABUQX010046144.1:20000-27345 GCA_015478945.1 Trachelipus rathkii | reverse complement strand
CAACCGACGAAGAATTCGACTGACTGTCGAATGGTTTCTAACCCTAGACGTGCTTGAGCCACCTGTCTTTTCGAGAATGGCCTTGCTTCCGACCAACTAAGTCGTTGGATTAAACTCCCATATGCATGCTCTCCTTCTCTGATGATGTCTATCTCATTGTGAACTCATTTGTCAAGCCTACAACGTTACAGTATAGACAAGATATTTTCGTTATGTTTGGTTCAGGTGCCATTGCGATATTTTGTCCCTGCGATCTATGTAACCTCAGCTACGAAAATTGAACATTCTTTTTGTGATCAGGTTTCGTATTAAGTTGCGTTGTAACGTGATCTATCTGCTAGCTTTACTAATAACGTGAATTCATGGATTGGCCTACACAGTTGTATGGTTACATACGCTTATACACTCCGAAGTTAAAGGATAACCTCAAACTAAAAACCTGAAACTAGTCTTACTTTCCAAAAATAGTTTACATGATATATTTACTTCACAATGCATTAAATTTGTCTGCGAGTTTATATATATTACTTATATATATTATATAATATAATATATAGTCGTCGGGCGGGTGACCGGACCATGCTTTAGGCTATAACTACTTAGTCTCCCGACATCTCATTATCTAATGCACTTTTTGGAAATTTTTTTTTTGTAAATCACGGCCCTTTAGTATAGTCGGCATAAGCACACAAAAAAATGAATAATTGTAATTCTTAATAATAAACAGTTTTATTAAAGTAATTGATGAATAAACGACCGAAGTTCAGCCGTGACGAGGAGGGGTGAGCGGGAACCACCATTGAGGGGTGATCGGACCATCTGTTTAAATTCCGCTTTTACGTAATAATTTCAATTGTACTTTATTATTTTATTTTTTTAATTAATATTAATATTTATTATCGATATTGTAAAATTCGTTAATAAGTAATAAAAATGTCAATTGAGCATGACTTTTGTCACTCTGTCGTTTATAACAATAAATAAGGCGTTTTGATTAACCCGCGTAAGTAAGAAAAATTCCGACACTTTTCTGAATGGAGTTATTTTCTTTATTTTAAAATTTCATTTTAAAAAAATTTTTCTTAATATAGTAACTTTTTATTACATTTAATTACTATATTCTAATCAAAATCAAAATAAAAAATGACGAATTAAACGCTAAAATACGAAAAAACAGATGGTGGTCCGAGCACCACATACCCTAATCTAATTTTACGGCTGGGTGAATCGGACTAATTAGCCCCGTTTCTTGTTGCCCCTAATACTGCCTTGGTATCAAAAAATTTACTAGTGGCCAGTTTAAAAGCTTACAACTCGAGTGTATCCTACTGAATATATATAATTATAAAATCCAATCCACAACTTTTCATTCTATAAACGAGATTTAATAAAAAACTCAATTTCAAATAAGTGAATCAAGTTCTAACTTGAAGGAAATTTATGTGAATTACCCTCATATTATATCAAATTTTTTTTAAAAATTATAAAAACTATATCTAGTAATCTTATAAATATAGGATTTCTAAATGATGTATATACTATGTAATAATACCGAGTGGCTATAAAATGAGCGAACATTTATCTTATTTTTTTTATTATTTTTATATTTTATTTTTAGAGTGAGAAACCGAATTCACCTCCTTAAGAAGAGCGGGCGCTGGTCATCCCGCCCGCGGCTATATTTATATATATATAATATATATATATATTAATTATATATATATATATTTATACTCTAAATATATATATATATAATATATAATTATATTTATAGGCCTCATAGGCGGTACAACTTAGAATTATTTTCTCTTAGGCATACACAATCAAAAATGTGTTGAAGACCTCGTTCTAATGCACACACCTCTTAGAATATATTTTGCATACATCTAACACATTTCCCAAACTGATTTTATACCAGTTAATCCCTTAATAGAATTATTATCTAACATCTCACATAGTTGCAAGCAGAATTATTAGTAATAAAGTATAATGAAAACAAAAGTTTTTTTTATAATATAATATTTTAGGTGACCATGGATTATCTTAATAAATAAATTATCAACTTAAAATAACCATTGAAAATTCTAGTAGAAAGTCAACAGGACTATCCCTTTATAGGGTCAAAAACAAAAAATTAGTATAATTTTTTTTTCTTTATAAAATCAATCTCAATATTTTGATATGTTAATATCTAAGCAACTAGCTATGACCTCCTAGATGCCCTATAAAAATTAATTAAATATGATGTTTTTATTTTAGTTTCAATATAATATAATCAGTAATATTTCATATTTCATTTTTTTATGTATCTCAGATCACCATGACGACGATCGTAGTTTATAAATTAAGTTTGAAGTAACACAATTACCAGCATAATATAATTAACACATAAACTTTAATACAATAAACATTTCTAGCCACCTCAGATTCTAAAATTGTTATTTAAATAACTTAATTAATTACAATATAATATATTGCATTAAAGAATTTTTGTCATTTGCATACATTTTTGCTTTTAACTCCCTCAATCATCCATTGTACTGATTTATGATCTAAAATTGACTGAATTACAATAAATGAAATTATTTCGATACTCTTCGAGTCAGCAACTCTATTTGAGCTTTTAATTATACCTAACAAAATTCAAATAGTTTTTAAACACCCGTTTCCCTCCTAAGAGAAGCTTTAGTTATTAAATACAGTTATTCGTGATTATTTTCTAAGGGAAATATTAGAATAATAGTTTGGAGACATAGTTCTGGTACACACATGACAAATTATAATAAAGGATTTGAAATGAAATGAAAGAAATTTAAATCTATATTTCTGAGACCAATTTTGAACACAAGAAAAGCATGACAGTACCTGAATCTAAATTTGTAATATCAAACATAGGCTAGATCAATGAGGCTTATCAAAGCACCACAGTCACAGGCCTATTTTCCAATGAATTTCATACTTTATTTTTATTAATTCTAAATAGCGTTTTCCTGTTTTGACATAATTACATTAAATAATGTATTCTTAGCTTTGTATATAGAGTTCTGAAAGCATTCCGAATTAAAAATTATCTACATTTTTTATATACATTCTACATTTTTCAGGCTTATATCGAATTAGATCCGGTTCACTATGTATCTTAAAACTTCGATTATGCATCACAGATAAAACGGAATACATTTGCTGAGGAATTGGTGGTTCCCAAAGTCTTGCGATGGAAATGTAAATAAAAAAAAAAAAAAAAAAAAAAGTAAAAAAAAAAAAAATAAAAAAAAAATAATCTCCAATTAATGTCAATCAATTAAAAAATAATGATTCGTTAGACCAGATTTGTCAATTATTGGTGTAGGATATAAATTTGTAATAATTAATATAATATATAATAAACATCAATATTGAATTAATTAATTAATAATGAATTATTATAACTAGAAGCCGTGCAACTAAGGGCTCTATTAGCAGATTCAATCACTATTATGTCTTCGCTAATATAGAAGACGTAAAGCTCAGTTATAGGCTGACTCCACATCCCGGACTGATCAGAGTTTATTCTATACTATGATCGTCTATCGTCCCAACAGAGACTGCTAATATTCATTAGCGATTCCACATCATCGATACCTGCTGCTCGACTTCGAACCCTATAGATTTGGGAATCGAGGCTGCACTATAGTGTTGTGACATTGTGCCCTACTTATTCCTTATGTTGGCATTATAATTCAGTACCCGTTTTCGAAATTAAAATAGTACTCGATCATGATTGAAACCTAATATATATAATACTCGTAAAACGTCATTATGTCGATTTTATATAACATCTTTGCGGATAGTGCGATTTGTGAGGTCCACATAATTTTTTGTCTCACTTTTACTAATTTTTAAAAAATTTATTTCAACTCTTGGAAATGATGTATTAAGTTAGTCATCTAATTGATATCTTCATCATCGATACGTTTAAAAGGTTTTTGGACAAGATGTTAGAAAAATTAAAATGTACGTAACAGATTGAATCAGCATTAGTAATTCGTATCACTCACATTTTCACAAGTATATACATATAATAATGAGTAATGTACTAAGTGTAAGAAAGAATTGAAAAATTTAACTCGAAAATTGGCCTTCACTCTTTTTTATTCTTTCATGCTTCATAATAAGTTTTATAATATCGACACTTGGCACCTGTTCATACTCTGCTTCTGCGGCAAATATTTTATGTACTGCAGGCATTTAGATCTAATATTTTTAGATTTAAAGTCCAGCCATATGTCGTAACCCAAAGATCTACGCTAGACTATCTCACTACCTCTGCTAACAACTTCTGCGTCAGTTTCTTGATTTAACTAGGCTATTTAAATGTCGCGATATTTTATCGCAGAAAAAGCCTATTTAATGCTTATTTTGCATCCAAGCCAACTCATTGTCATTCTTTTGACTATGTCCTCTTTTTTTCACTCAACATCTTCTTTCTGAAGATGCATCAATTGGTTTGTTATCCTGATGTGAACATTTGTAAGCAAACAATCGAAATGGGTTTGCTGCTAGGTTGCTGGAATGTTATAAACTATTTCTCCGTAAGCTTTACTTAAGATAACCTTATATAATATATCAATATAAGTGAGCTATTGGCACATTATTCTACTTATGAATACTTACTATATATAGTATAAAGTATATCGTTCTTATAATAATCATGGAATCGTATTACGTTATAGATTCATATTAGATAGTATTTACTCTTTACGGCACAGTGAAGTTCAGTCGAGCCTCCACCTAAAAATGGATAGTATTAACCCTTTTTAGGGCCCTCTCTGTACGTCGACTATGCCTCTCAAGGCGGAGGAAGGCATGGAGCTCTGTGTTGGTGACGTATTCTAATACCCATGGTGATGGGGGCATGGTTTACGGAGGAGACACCGCCGATAGCGGATCATGTCTCCACATCCTACTAATAAATCGACATCTCTATTATGAGCTCAGGGGACAGGTTCCGGAGCACCATCCGGAGGGGGGGATTAGTCCCCCGTATGCTCACTAGAGGCCGACGATGACCCCGATACATGAATCGGGGGACACCCGTGGGATCAAGTTAGTGAATATATACCCCAAAAACAAATGTTAATAATCCAAAAATGAATACTATTGGTGAACATTTATTAACTCAACAATCTATTCTACTCTACAATATCTCAAACCATTCTGAGGACAATTATGATTTACATTTATATATTATATATATATATATATATAGATACTACATATAATAATATATATAGCTGATATATATATATATATATTATTAATATATATATATATAATTATATATATTAGTATATAAATATAGTATATATAGTTATATATAGTATATTTATATCGATATATCAAATAATCGATATATCGATATTTATCGACATATCGATTATCAATAAGGTCAGACGATAAGAGAGCCTATTTCGAGACCTTTTATTGGTTTCTCGATAAAGTAAATAGACTTTCTATTAAATTTTGCTTTATCCGGCACACTAGGGGGCTCGAGCCGACGCAGGGACAATGGGGGGGATGTTTTATCCATACCACCGTAAGGCGGAGCCGGTATTGGAACTCCGCGACACCCAAAATACCAAAGGCAGGTGCGTGTTCCGGCCAGACCCTCTCCCCGGACGGGGGGGAATTAGTCCTCCGTCGTTCCCCGGCAAGGCCGAGAGACCTCCGTACTCCTTGCCATTACGGTTGCGGTATGCCCTATGGCGGTATTCTTTTAGTAAAAAAAAAAAACAGCAAAATTTTAGATGCCAAAAATATTTTATCGAGAAAGCCAAATAAAAGGTCTCAAATAGGCCTTCTAATCATGATATTACTATAATTATTAACAATATTTTTTTATTAATTCATATTATTTATACATTTTTTATGTCAATCTTTTATTAAATTCTAATTGTATTTATCCTTCTTCGAAGAGCATTGTAAGTTTTTGAGATATAAATTTTTTTTTTTTTTATTTTTTTTTTTTTTTTTTTTTTTTTTTTTTTTAATTTCCAGGGCTCAAACTTTGACCGCATTCAGCCAATGTATTCCCGTTTCTGCTCTATAAGATATAATGATTTTTAGAATACATATGACGGAATAATGGAAAATCTGAACGTATGCAAATATATCCTGGCGCTACATGAGACACATTACAACAACAATCTAAATACCATAAATTATCATGCATTAACATTTTAGGTTGGTTAGTTCCCACATATCGGAGGCTCCGAATCCGCTCTTCTTTAGGATAGGGTTGAGTCTATAAACAAACTTATATAAAAATTTAAATCTCTCTAGGCATAAATAGACTAATCTAGCAAGGTAAGGAGATACATAAATCCAGCGACTTTTTAGGCACTTTAGGGCACTAGTACGCAAAGAGATTATATATTGATCTTCAATTAGAATAATGAAGAAAGAATATTTTGAATATCGTTCTAAAATTATACACATCTACAATTCTACAAAATCGAAACAAATCCGCTAAATTAGACCTAATTCAGGCAATGTTCTATACGAACAAACACTTTGGAACAACGTTTCACAATCTGAAAAAACAGTATTCATATATAGGGCAATAGGCGTCATCTTTGAGTCAAAGCTCCTTGTAGACGGCCACTGACTGGAAATGGCTTCGTAGACTGCCAGTGACTGGCTTTTATGGTTTCTTTCGTTAATTTAGCGTCAAAGAATGCTATTTGAAAGATTTTTCTACGTCAGCTGTTTTTTGTTTACCTCCAACATGGTGTCTGGACGGTATAGCGATATTGCTGATGATGAGATTTTAATTTCCTGGAGAAAGATCGAAGTATATATAATATATATATATATTATATATATATATATATAATATATATATATATATATATATATTATATATATATATATAATATATAATTAAATATATATATAATATATAATATATATACATATATAGTATATTATATATAATATATAAACAAGAGGAAGAAGCTGCAGGTCAGATGAGGGAGGAGAAAAGGAGGAGGAGGCGGGAGATAACGGTGGAGGAATATGAAGAGGCAATAAAAAGGATGAAAAAGGGTAAAGCTCCAGAAGAGGATGGAGTGGCTGTGGAGTTATGTGTTGGAGGGCGGAGAGGAGCTAAAGGGAGAATCATCAGTTTGATGAACAAGGGTTGGAGAGAGGGAAAGGTGCAAGGAAAGGTGGGGCAAAAGCAAAATAATCTCGATATATATAAGTAAACGGGATGCTGGAAGCCTGTACATAATATAGGGGTATTCTCACTGATGACCATCTGCCCGAAAATATACGAAGAATCTTTGGGAGGAGTTGAGAGAGA
>JABUQX010046144.1:0-15000 GCA_015478945.1 Trachelipus rathkii | reverse complement strand
TTAATGGCATTTTCAAACATAAAGTAATTTTTATTAAAAAGTATTCGGCATTTTCCTTCAATTTTTTTTTACCACGATAAATACTAAAATATTTGTAATTATAAAAATAAACTTTGCTATATACGAGGTAATATTAATTTTTTTAACTTTTCGGAGGCAAATTTTACAAATTTTGCAGTAAAAAAGAACACACATATACACACAAGATGGTCCGAATATTCTAAGACCGTTTTCGTTTTTGCGACGACCAGAATTTCTTACGAGGTTTAGTTTTGTTTACAAACAATTGAAGTCAGCTGTTGTGCTAGAGTCCGTCTATTTGGAATAAACAGAAATAATAATAATAATAATAATAATAATAATAATAATAATAATAATAATAATAATAATAATAATAATAATAATAATAATAATAATAATAATAAAAATGGTTTATATTACAAATAATTGATCAACTATTATGATGGAGTTTGTCGATTTGGAAGAAATTAGATTCAAAGCTGATTTTATTGAATGAAGCATTCATCAATTCAAACTGGCCTAGCACGCCGCCATTTTTTTTTTTTTTTTTTTACATTTTTTTCGTAAGAACCTGCTAAATTCAGCAAGCACGGGAAAAGCAACCCTTACAGAATTGGGGAAATTTCTTACATTTGACAAGAATTTTTCTTAATGATTTTGCGTAATTGACAAAAACAAACGCAAACTTCAGAATTTCTTACCATTCGTAAGCACAAAAGTAAAACCGAAAACGCCTAAAATAATTTTATTAATATCACAGTATATATATATTACCAGTAGGTCAGAAAGATAAGAATATTGTCGGGCATTTTATGATATGCCCTTTTAGAATTGAAAATAAATTCATGTACTATTTATGACGTTTTCGAGCATAAAGTAATCTAGCAATATTTTAAAAACAAATATTAGTCATTTTCCTTAAAAAAAAAATTTAACCACGATAGATATTAAAAATATATATGACCAGAAATAAATTTTGCTATATTCAAAGCAATTTAAATATATTTTTATTTTTTTGGCGGGAAATTTTGTACATTGCACACACACACACACACAAGATTGTCCGAAAATTATAGCTGCGTTTTCAGAAGCCTGACTGCAGCCCGGACGGGCACACAGGCGCACATGCATCATTTCCAGAGCCCGTTTGCGTACTTCTACGTCACGTAAACGTCACAGTCAGGCACCCGTTGTTAAATCCTCGATTTCGGGAATTAATAAACGGGCGGGCTGCACGGAAGAATACTTTGTTTACAAACAAATCTTTTTACAAAACATGTGTCGGAAATGGCTTGCCAAAATTTTTTAATATTTTAGTTAACTTTTACATTAAGGATACTAATATATCGTATCATTTCATAAAATAGATACATATAAGTATAAGAGTATTGTTTACAATTATCAGCTGATCCGACGGGCGCGTTCGGCCATTTCCAGGTACTCAAATTTCCTGTTCTCTGATTAGTTAATGTAATTTTTTTCAATTCGAAGCGTTTCCGAGTGGATTTTGCACACGGGCTGCACTCGGGTTTCTGTAAACGCAGCTTATAACATTGGATTGAAATACTAGTAATATTTTTACTATGTTAATATCTATACTATGATTCTACTATGATAATTTTAATAGGAATGCCAGATAGTAAAAACCTATCGATGTATTGATAATCGATATTATTAGAAACATCGAAAGTCATTTTTTGATAATCGCCCAGAAAAAATATCGAAAAAATATCGGTTTATATTTAAGCCGTGTTCGTTTTTGCATTTGTGCTAAAAAAATGCTTAAGTTTTCGTTCGTTTTCGTCAACCTTAGCGCAAAATCGTAAAAAAATGCTCATCAAACGTAAGGAATTTCTTTAATTCTGTAAGGTTGCTATTTTATACAAAATTTTATTCTATATTACACAGAATTAGGGACATTTTTTTACTTTTGGTGAGCATTTTTTTACGATTTTACGCTAAGGTTGACGAAAACGAACGCAAACTTGAGCATTTTTTTTAGCACAAATGCAAAAACGAACACGGCTATATATAAGCCGTTTTCGATTTTGCATTTTTGCTTACGAAATTTAGGAAAATGCTCAAGTTGCGTTCCATTTTGTCAAATTTAGCACAAATTTAGGAAAATGCTCACAAAGCACCGGAAATTCACTATAAATTCTGTAAGGTAGGTGCTCTTTCCCGTGCTACGACTTAAAGGAAAATGCTTCTTGAACAATTTAAAGCACATTAAAATTTGAACCATCACTGGTTGCTTGATTGAGAATGTTTCATTCATGTAATTAGCTTTAAATCTAATTTCTTTCAAATCGATAAACTCCATCACAATAGTTGATCAATTATTTGTAATAAAAACCATTTATTATTATTTTTATTTCTGTTTATTCCCAAACCACGTACTCCATCAAAACAGCTGATCAAAAATATTTGTAAACAAACGTTCGATTATGCCCGAAATTCGTGCTAAAACTGGATTAGCATTTCTTATCGAGCGTAAGCACAAATGCAAAATCGAAAACGGCTTATATAGCCATTTTCGATTTTGCATTTGTGTTTACGCTCGATAAGAAATGCTAATCCAGTTTTAGCACGAATTTCGGGCATAATCGAACGTTTGTTTACAAATATTTTTGATCATCTGTTTTGATGGAGCACGTGGTTTGGGAATAAACAGAAATAAAAAAAATAATAAATGGTTTTTAATTTTTATTACAAATAATTGATCAACTATCGTGATGGAGTTTATCGATTTGGAAGAAATTAGATTTAAACAGGGATGGCACGGAAAAAATCAATTGCTGTAAATCAACTGATTTTTTCACTTGATTTTTTGCTCATTTTGATTTTTTGCTTTTTTATATATATTTTTAATTTTTCTTGGATATTTAAGTGATTTAACTTCAATAGAAATAAAAAATTAGAATAATAATATCATAGCAAGGCTACTTTGTTGCAAATTTCTACACTATAAAAATGTCAACAAAAGATCATGTTTCCAACATGTTTCTTTTATATCTGATGCAATCTTTGTCAATATTACAAATAACACTCTTAAGTGTTGCTGTTTCATTGTGTCATAGACTATAAGCCCTATTTTAAGATTTTAAACTCAGAGCTAGGGTATGGGATTAAAAATAATGCTATATCAAACTTTAAAAAAAAGTTTGTTTACAAATTATATGTCGCGTGACGTCACGAATCTCAAAAAATCCAAAAAATCCAAAAAAAACAAAATTGATTTTTTTTCTCAAAAAATCCAAAAAATCCCCAACCCTGGATTTAAAGCTAATTTCATGAATGAAACATTCATCAAATCAAACGACCTACTACGCCGCTATCTTGTTTGTTTACATTTATTCATAAGCATTTTCCTTAAATTCGCTAAGCACAGGAAAGAACAACCTTACAGAATTTAGGAAATTCCTTACGTTTAGTGAGCATTTGCCTAAATTTGTGCTTAATTTAACAAAATGGAACGCAATTTGAACATTTTCCTAAATTTCGTAAGCAAAAATGCAAAATCGAAAACGGCCTAAATTCGAAAAACTATCGAATCGTTGGTAACATGCAGTATAGCTGCGTTTCCAGAAGCCCGACTGCAGCCTGGGCGGGCACACAGGCGTATATGCATCATTTCCAGCGCCGTTTCGCACTTTATCGTATATCGTAAGTCGTCACAGTCAGGCTCCGCGTTGTAAATCTCGATTTGGGAATTAGTAAAACGGCGGGCTGCAGGAAGGATACTTGTTACAAACAAATTTCTTTACAAAACATGGTGTCGGAAATGGCTTGCCAAAGTTTTTTAATTTTTAGTTAACTTTTATATTAAGGATACTAAAATTATCGTATCATTTCAATAAAAATAGATAATATTAAGTAAAGAGTACTGTTTCAACTGTCAGCTGATCGACGGGTGCGTCTCGGCCTTTTCCAGGTACTCAAATTTCCTGTTCTCTGATTGGTTAATGTAATTTTTTTATATTTGAAGCTTTCCGAGTCGATTTTGCACACGGGCTGCACTGGGGCTTCTGGAAACGCAGCTTATATATATTACTCTGTTGGTAATCGGAAAACTATCGATTACCATAAAAATAAAAATGCTATCGATGTTTTTAAATTATCGAAAAGTTATCGATAATTTAGATTATCGATAATTTTTGGGTATCCCTAAATTTTAATTTAACAATTTGTTCCGAAGCATGGTGAAGTTGTTTGCGAATTCCTGTTACTTTGCTAGTGTAAATTTTATAATAAATTGTTATGTTATTTTAGTTATAGTTGAATTTATATTTATAAGCAGTAACTATGAGTACCAAAAGAAAATTGGAAAGCAACAAAGAAATTCTTTTTAAGAATGAGGTAGGTTGGCTGCCTTGCTGTGTTTTTCTTTGAGCAAACATGCTAGGCTAGTCTTGAAAACTAAGGCTTAAAAAAAAAAATCTTGGTAATAGTTTGAAATAGCCCTGTTAGCCAACATTTTGCCATAATTGATAGGCCTAGATGCTCTAGATTGCAATTAAACCTATTTCAATCTAGACTTAAAAAAAGCAAAAAACAAATAAAACGAGGTGGGGGGTAATTGTATAGAATAGCCTTTAATTCTTTAGTAGTAGGGCTTGGATAACCAATTTTCATGATTTTTACAGAGAACCTAATAATACATTAAAATGACTGGTAGTAGTAAAGCAGGTCTTCAACATTGATTTTTGTAAAAATAACAGCAGATTCTAAAAAATATAATGAAGTATAAAAAAAAGCAAAAATGGGTGAAGTTTTTAGGAAAAAAAGTTACAGCCTTTCAAAGATTAGAAAAACCTCATAGGCTTTTATTATACTCTGACTGAGCGGAACACCATTTTCTCTCACTTAAATCGCAAAGATGATAACCAACAGATATATTACAAAGCACAGTTTAAATTTTTTTTAGCAAATTTAATTTTTTTTTATTAAATTACAATAAAAAAAAAAGTAAAAATTGAATCGAATAATGTTAGGAAAATATATAAATTAAGAAAAGGTAATAATCAAGTTTAACAGATTCTAAAAAAATTATTATTTTTTAAAAATGAATTGGATGTTTTGATATTCCTATAAGTAACCCTGCCAAATATTATTAAAAAATTGCCAAATTCATTATATTTTTATTGCAACGTTATTCGTTTTCATATATCATTTTTTACGTTCCAAAAATCAGTAAGGTTAGGATAAGTTTGGTTAAGTAGACAGATTTACTATGTATAATTAATAAAACTTATCATAACCTAAACTTATTAGATCCTAAAACAAGTTTAAAAAATTTTTTTTTGGTAGATTGATTAAATTTATATATGAGAGAGGTTTGGCATCACTGTTTTAGTACTTTTACATAGGGCCAAAGGATATATATATATATATATAAAAAAAAAAAATGATTATCAGAGAAAAATATTGAAATTTCGTCAGAATCTGTTGATCTTAACTATTATCGAAAAGAATATAATAATGCTAATAAGGATTTATTTAATATTAAATTCATTCATGCTCCTTATATTTCAACTTAATATTTTATGTAATTTTAATATATTATATCTTCAAAACATTGATAGGCTATTAAAAAATTTTAATTTGTGATATCATGATCAGATATACAAATTTCTAGTACTTTAAATTTGTAGCTCTTAAATTATGATGCAGAAATATACTCCTTCTCAAGTTTCTGGTTTAATATTTCCTCACTTAATCAGCAAAATAATTGTCAGAAAATTGACAATGATGATTGAGAAAAAATATGCAGATTTTGCAGATGATGATGATTGTCCCATTATATATATATATATATATATATATATATATATATATATATAATATATATATTTATATTATAATATAAATATATCATTTATATATATATAGATATATTATTTCTATATTAATTTTGTGGACAGCGACCCACACAATTTTATTGAGAAAATTTTCCTAAGTTCAAAAAGATTTTTAGTTCAAAAAAGTTTCAGTTAGAAGTTAGGTTTTTTTAATAAAATTGTTTTACTGGGGCAAGCTTCTGGCATAATTCCAAAGAAGCTTGCCCTAAAGAATTTTCTTAAAAAAAACTTAACTTAATTTTCTGAGACCTTAGAAATTTTTTTGAACTTACAAAACTTTTGGTCTCAAAAATGTGTGGGTCGCTGTCTATAGTATTACCATATATATATTAGTATATATATATATAATATATATATATATATATATATATATAATATTAATATATATATATATATATAATATAAATATATATATAGGGTTGGGATTAAAAAAAACTGTTAGTTTTTTTTAAAAAAAAGACCAATGGCCAAAAATTTTTGTTTTTTTTTTTGGTTTTTTTTTTAAATTACTTATTTTGTCATATATATCAAGTCTTTTTAGGGTATTTTGCATTAAAATAACAGTAAATACAATTTGTTAAAAGAGGTATACAATAATATAAAGTAGAATTTAGTACTTATAAAGTTTTATTAGTGCTTTAGGGCATAATAATTATTATATTTCACATGATATTATTATTTTATTATTATTATTATTATTATTATTATTATATATATAATAGGGTATATATAGCTATATATATATATATATATTATATATAATATATATATATATATATATATATATATATATATTATTATATTTATATATATATATATATTCTTCATCTACCCTTTTTTCTCCCCAAGACTGGTGGTAGGTGGCATAACAGCATGCAGAAAAGAAAAGCAAATAGAAGAATATGACAAAAGTTGAAAGAAAGCCCAGCCTTACCCCTCCCCCTCTGGTTCCATTAATTAGTAAGGACTTGTCCACAGTCAGAAAATCCACGCCTAACAGCTTCAAGGGACTAGCGACGGGACCCTCACTATGGTAAATCATCAGTGTAAAGGGTTCATCCCTTGACCCAGGTGGGCCACAACCATACCCCCTCACAAAACATCCATTCTCTCTTATTATGCAACTTTATTCTCGCCTCGGCCAAACTCACATTTCTATCCTTCAAGACATTCGTTTACTGACTCAATCCACTTTTTCTTCGATCTCCCAGCCAGTCGCGTTTTTCAACACACTCGCCACTTACATCTGCTTAAATAACCGACTATCATTCAATCCTTTCCACATGACCATACCATCTCAACATACTTTTATTTTTATTCTTCTGTTTACCCCTTTCTTCACACCAACAACAAGTCTCTAATATGTTTATTCCTCATTTTATCAATTCTTTCTCACACACCATAGCATGCCCCTAAGATTGTCCATCTGGAACACAATTGAAACTTTAGATCTATACTTCTTATTCCAGAACCATAGTCTCACTACTAAACAAAGCACAGGTAACAACATAAGTCCCTGCATGTAAGACCTCTAGCCGCACTAACAAGACTTTAGTCCTTTACATTCACCAATGAATTTAATTGCACAGCCACCTTCTTGCCATTCACAACTTCGCTACTACACTCTGCATCATCCCGTTCCCTTTCTCATCAACATATACCCCTCTAAATATTTTAAAACTCAGACACTTGTTCCCAGCTGCCACCATCTAACATAACTTCACACTGAAGGACTGTCCTCACTCACAAACCATATACCTTTAACTCTTATCTAATGTTTGATTTTAATACCCCTCCTTTTACACACCTGCAAAATCTCTCTACGAATCCTCTCAAACTCTTCAGATTCGCCCACACACAAAACCAAATCACCGCATATAATAGGTAGGGCACCCTCCACTCATACTCCATCAATTCTTAAAAGGCAGCTCACTACAACGCCCACCTTCAATTCTTTCATAGACTCCATCCATATACAGATTGAATACCAAGGAGACCATAACACAACCTGGCCCTCACCAGCTATTATATTAAACCAATCACTTTTGACACCAATTTATTCTTACACACCCTCACTATCAATCATACATACTGTTTGCGATTCCATTCAGCCTATCATCAACACTATAATATCACTAACACCTGCCATTGAGCTTCCCTATTAACCCTATCATACCCTGTTGCAAATCCATAAAACCTAAAGTACGAATTTATTCTTCATCTCTCTAATTTTCTCATCATTTTGCTTCAATGTAAAGAATGGTTGATCCACACAATCCTCCTACTACTCCTAAACGCAACCTTGTTCTTCACCAATCAGTCCTTCAGTCACTCTGCGCACTCTTCGACCAAAAACACCAGCATATATCTTCCTAACAACACTCAATAAACTAAAATACCCTATAAATTTCTACAGTTCCCTTTATTCCCTTACCCTTATATAAAGGTACTATTACTGCTCTCCTCCAATCCCTCGAAACTAAACCCTCCATAAACGCTTTATACAACTTCAAGATCCAATCATCACCATCTTGCCTCCGTCTTGATCATTTCAACAGTAATTTCATGCAATAACCTGCAAGATTTAACCATCCTTTCCTTCAACTTTCTCACTCATACCATTGTCCCTCCTCTTTGCTATATACCTCATCCCCAAAATTACCTATTCCTTCTTGTACCATCAAACCCACACACAGTCATTATCCCTCATCATTACTGCCAATATTATCCAAGATTTTCAAAAGTGTTCTTTCACACTCCACTCACATCCATTTCTAAATTACCAAAAACCCATCCCTATTTCATTATTCTAAGCGGTTCCCCTTGTTCTCATTCTTAACCTTTTTGCGCTCCTTCCGAGAAGAGCTTCCTTTCCCTTGTATGTCCCATTCATTCCTCCTTCCCACAACTGTTCAATTTTCCTCTTTTCTCTATGTAATGCATCTTTTAGCATTCTTTTTTTCCTCCTTATATAAATTCCATGACATCTTTTTTTTTGAAACTTCATCATTTGCTTTTAGTAAAATTTCAACCACGCTTCTTTTTTACCTTTTAACCGCTTGCACTGCACCTCTTCATTCCACCACTCACTGTTATCATTCTTACTTCTACTTTAGCCACACCCACATACTCTTTTGCACTGCTAACAATTGCCATCCTTCATTTGCTTCCAGATTTATTCAGTTTCAAACTTGTTCACATCAACTGAATTTACTTACGAGAAGTTCTTACATACTTAGCCTGTATTACCTTGTTCACTAAAACTTCTCACTGCGTATTTTACCCACTTCCTTCCGTATCACTTCCTCTCCATGCCCAAGTCCCCACTTAACTTAATTTTACAAGTAGAAATAATGAATCGCGATAATCCCATCCTAACCCCCCAACTGTATTTAACAAGTCACGATACATACTTAACATCTCCTTCCTTTCACTGCCAACATACAAAATCAATCATACTGTTTCAACTTCGATACCATCTCTACTACACCAACTCTAGTATACTTTATGGATTACTCTTGTGTTTTAAAGAAAAGTATTAACTTACACACATACCTCTCCCCTCACAGAAATCAGTCACCTTCCTAACCATTCTCATTTTCTCACTGACACCCCAAAAACCCACCTGTTATCCTCACCTTTTTTGATCATATATATTATATTATATATATTATATTATATTATATATATATATATAATGATATATTAATATATATATATATATATAATATATATTATATATATATACAGCTGTAAATAATAAAATCCGTATTTATAGTCAATATTTAGGCCTAGAAAGGGTTATTGGCGTACTGGTACTGTATCATTTAAGAACAATCTTTAGATATACATAAAAATGAGGTATTTTAAAAAGAGACGAAAAAACATTTTGGTTTTTAAAATATAAAAGTGTTTTTTAAAAAAAAAAAAAGTTAAAAAACATTTAATTAAACCTAATTATATATATATATATATAGTATGATAGATTAGTTATAATATTTTTATATATATATATATATATATATATATAATATAATATATATATATTATATAATTATATATTTATATATATATATATATATATTATAGTATATATATATATATTATATTTATTGATATATATATATATATATATATAAATATACAGCAGGGCCTGCAAGAGTCGTAAAGATAAAATTTTCAACTCTGACCCCTTAAATTCAAAATTTTGGATTGTTTTGACTTCTTGTACTCCCACTTAAAACAAAAATTTTCAACATTCCGACTCCACTTAAACAAAAATTTTTCTGACTCAGACTCCAGCAAGTGCAAATTCAAAATTTCGAATTCTGACTCAGCTTAGTGGCTTACAAAGTTACAGATAATTAACTTTTTTTTTGTTTCAACTATTTTTTTCGCTGCCTTTTGAGATTAAAAAGAATATACCCTTTCCAATGGATCCTAATCTCCAAATGCTATCAGTAAAATAGCCGTAAAGACTCAGAAGGTGGTAGCCAGATATCCGCAGCCTGCAGTATATTTTTCTCTACCCACATCCGCATTTGCCTTCACATCCACATGAATTTTTTTGCGGATAGCGGATAGTATTCATTTATGAATTATGAGACTAAATGTTTCTCAACTTTCTGTAATGCAAGATGTTCAGACTCGTTGGAATAGTAGTTGGTACATGCTTGAGAGGATGGGAGAATATGAAATGGGTCTCCCTTATTACCATTTGAACAAAACACAAAGGTGATATTAGGCTTGACAGGTGATGATAATATGATTTTAGGTAATTGTATTACTCTTCTTAAAGATGAAGAGTCTTGTTCAGAGGTGTCAAAGGACACAGTCATTGATCGAAGATTATGAAAAGCGAAAACTCTTGGAATCAGATAAAGATCCATTGGTTTGATGGCGTGATAATTGTAAAAGTTTTTCACATCTTGCAGAACTCAGCAGGGAATACTTAGCATGCCCTTCAATAAGTGTAGCTGGCGAACATCTTTTCAGCGATGCAGATCTCATTTACGAAGAAAAGAGAAGCAAACTCTCCCTTTAAAGGGCTCAGAAGCTTTAGTTTTTTTAACATAATTTTTTGAAAATTATTAATTTCGAGTATTATTCTACATATAATCTTTTTTTCAAATTGGTTGAGGCTGGGGAAAGAGATTGGTGGGGGTGCAAAAGAGTTGGGTCCATATCTCGCAATCTGGTAACACAAGTATATATATATATATATATATATATATATATATAGTATATATATATATATATATATATATATATATATAAGATATAATAATATATATATATATATATATATATATATATATTATATATAATATATATATAGATATATATAATATATAGTATATGTTAAATAAGATATATTTTATATATATATATATATATATATATTATGTATAATATATATTAGGGATGTACCGATACCAGAAAAGAGGCCGATACCGATACTCTATTTTTTTAGGTACCGATACCGATACCGATACTTTAATTAATATAATAAATACACAGTAAAATCAAGAATAGACATTTTGTGCCACTGCTAGCACTGCAAGAAATGCATTCCCTGTCAAACATACTTAGTCATTTATATTTCATATTTGGTTGTGCCCAAGTATATTTATTTTATAAATTAAAATAGTACCTTTAAGGAATAATAATTGCAAATATAATATTAATAAATTTTTTATGTTTGTGTTTATTTAAAAAATATTCCATTTCCATTTTCAAGTAAGTATTAACAAAGTTTAGCTACTAGCTTTTATGTTTTAACATGATTACAATTTACAAGAAGATTCTTTAACTAGCTACAATATAAAGAATAAAAATAATGAAAGAAGAGACCTCAATTAATCCGCCGAAAAGTTAAAATAAAAAAACGTTCTTACTCAAACAGGACATAATAAAATACTCATTTAAGATAGATATCATTCAATACTCAAATTCAAAAATTCACAAATTGTGATGCAAAAACATTAAGCTTTCACCATTAGTATCTGGCGAGAGACTGTTCCTTTTTGGGGTGTTTACATTCCTACCTACACTATAAATACGCTCTCTCTCTCGACTGATGAAGGAGGTGCTGATAATTATTTGCCTGCAAGCACTGATAATAATGAGAAACCTTGGCCCATTTTCATGCCACCCGCATGAAGGATTCTCTTCTGTAGGCAGAATCTCATGTTTCGTAGAGCCTCAACTCCTCTTTCACAGACTGCAAATTTGAATTATCTTGCTCCTTGATGACTGTCTCTTCAAGTTTTTTAGATGAGGTTCCCTAGTGTGGATTCCTTTGAAGGCGAATGAGATGTCAATGCAGATTTCGGCCAGAAACTTATCAAAGTCTAGACATATCCAGAAGTCCTCATTACTGCAGTAGGTTATTTGCTGAAAAGCCACCATCGTCACTATCAGTGCTGTTGCCAGGGGTTGCAGATAAGGCGGCTTCCACTTCTCTGTCTAATTTTTTTTTTTGTCAAGCGAGCAAGCTCCTCGATTATGCTAATTTTAATGCATTCTAGAAGTTGTTCACCGTCGGAGGTGCCAATCTTGTGGTTTTCAGCTAGCTTAAGGAATTCCTTTAGAACTACTTTTGTTATTTATTTTATTTTTTTACAGTTGTCACGGTGTGCCGCTCAGCGTTTGTTTTTGTGGGGCAGAACCTATTCAAGGATTTGGTGTGTGTGTGAACGCTGCTACAAAAATTTGTCCATTCTAAACTGCAATTACGCAGATTGAGCACATGATCGTCAGAGCTTTAAAAGGTGAGGGAAGATTAAGATAGAGTTAGTGAGTATACACGTAGGT
Organism: Trachelipus rathkii; assembly: GCA_015478945.1. Lineage (NCBI taxonomy): Eukaryota > Metazoa > Arthropoda > Malacostraca > Isopoda > Trachelipodidae > Trachelipus > Trachelipus rathkii. Next base: position 2,302 of record JABUQX010046144.1, on the reverse strand, counting down.
TATGGAATTTTGTTTGGAGTAGAGAATCCACAGAACAGAGGTGGCAGGAAAGAAAGAAGCACCGCAGCGAACCAGTTTGGAACACCTAACATCAACACAAAACTTCACATGTGCCGACAGATACAGCATTCCTTGTGCTATGAGGGCGTCGTAAAAAGTGGTGGTACGCGAATGATAAGTTTCCTTCGAGCACTTGCCTCTATAAGTACTAATAGAAAAGGGATAAAGCATTCCAATTCATCGCGCTACAAATATATAGGTTCAAGTGAACTAAAATTTTACGAGGACAGTTTTTATAAGTCTTTTGGTCCTTTGGACTCGATCCTATCCAAAAGTCGGATGAAACCCAGAGCCCCGGCCCCCTACAGGATTATGAAGGAGCAGGTACTTCCATACAAGGCGGATGAGAACTCGCTTGTATAGGTGGAGTAACTGAGAATGAGGAAAAAAGGTCTCGCACTCTAAACAGAACTTCCCATGTTTCTTGTGTAGGCCGCCCTAGCAACCCCTGTGATTTGAGGTTTTCAAAAAACATTTTTTTGTTTATGTTAAGGCCCAAGGATGTTTATATTGTCAACAGGAGAGACGAGAGAACGTCAGAAAGAGATAGAAAAAGAGTTAAGTGTCTTATGATGAGAGAGTTGATTTATCCTTTTGTTATGTTAGAAGTTGGTTTTTAGATAGTATTTATTTTCACCTAATTTAAGTCTTGAGACGATCCAACCTGAAATTCTATCTCAGATCAGCGAGAATAGAATCGGAAAGCTTAAGACGAGAGGCAATTCTAGAAGTAAATAGGGGAGCAGAAATTGATATGAGTTTGAAAATGAAGGGTCCAATGTCATCGAACATAATAGTGGATAGAGGTTAGATGTGCAAGGTGAGAAGATCTTGATAAAGCAGGATAAAGTAGGAAGATAAAACAGAACCTGAGGTAACACCTATCAATTTTGGACAGAAAAGAAGTCGCCCCATTTCAACAACAGCCAACATTGAGCGATTTGAAAGAAAGCTTAGACATAAGTAAGCAAAGAGAAGAAGGAAAGCCAAAGGAGGGGAGCTTGGAGAGCAGTGACGCGTGCCTAACCCGGTCAATTGCTTTGGATATGTCAAAGCGCCACCACACAAGTCTTCCCGTAGTTTCCTAATGGCGGAAAACCATAAATCTGTTAATAGGAAAAAGTATAGTCGCAGTATGATTCTCGGAGCCCAAAGAGCGTAGGGGTAATCCAGAAGAAGGGGAAAGAGATTCCAGATGATCTAAAGAAGTGAGAGTTGAGAAGGGTTTCCAAAGATCCTAGAAAGAATACAGGTGAGAGCTATAGGGCGAATAGTTAGAATGATCAGAGCAACATCACTTTTTTGGAATAGGTGGACATATGGGCCGCTTCCAAACTGGGAAAAGTGTAGTATTGAGGCATAGAGAATATAGTTTATGGACGAGGAGTGGGGTCGGCACGGAAGCACACTTCCTCAAAACTCGGAGAGGAATGCCATCCGCTCCGGGCCAAGCGCCTTCCTAACGTTCATAGATTTCAGGAGCTCATGCCCCAATCAAATGAAATGACAGATAAAGGCATAGGACACCTGAGAGGACAGGAGGAGGAAGAGAAACCAGAATCGCCAGTGGTTGAATTAGAGGAAAATTAGGAGGCCAAAGAGATGATTGGCCTTTTCATTGGAGTATTAACAAGCAGAATCATACAGCGAATAAGAGGAAGGAAAGGATGATTTTACAGAAGTTGTTAGAGATGTTTTTGGCAAGAGGCCAGAGAGATTTTTCAGTAGGAGAACCAAGGAGTGCGTGCATTTTCGTTAATGAAAGTCCGCTTTGCTTCGTCGAAGAGTATCCCTGAACGATTTTAGCTGAATGAAAATTGGCAAGAGTGATAGGAGACCGAGAGAAATTTTTCAACACCCGATAAGCATTGTCTCTAGCCTGAATGGCCAGGGAACAACACTATCGAACCATGGATTTTGAGAACGCATGCCGCCCAAAGCGGCGCCGATCAAAGTTGCCAGAAAAAACCGCTAGGGCAGGATGGTGATGTTGGAGAGAAAGTATAAAATTAAGTGAATATAAGGTGTGGTCAGATTTACCAATAGGAGCGAAGTGGTGTATTTATAGAGGAAAGGACTAGGGGTGAAACATAGGTCAATGTGTGTTCAAGAATCGGTTGGGACGATCCGGAAAGTGTGTAGGTTATTTAATCAGTTTACTTCCAAAATGTTGAGAAACTGAATGATTTGGCTTCCTCCCAAACTAAATCAGTACGAGAGAAATCCAACAATTCAGTTTTGT